>JAKMWV010000092.1:0-153807 GCA_025330015.1 Colletotrichum sp. SAR 10_77
CCCCCCCACCAAACCCACCACAAATGCAACTACCCAGACAAGCCACCCGAACCCCCCCCCCCCATTCCCCCGAGTTTAACCGCGTTGCGCATCTCAAAAAAAAAAAAAAAAAAGCCACATCTCAGTCGGCCAAGGTCGACAGGCTCGCAACGCTGGACACGCTTTCCAGCGCTCTCGAGCACGACCACTGCAGAATTACAGCACTGGTCAGCCGATAAGAAGCCAGAGCTTGTCCGAGGTTTAACCGAGTTACCCCGCTGAAAAAAAAGCAACATCTCAGTCGGCCAAGGTCGACGGCATGCCTCTCTCAGCGCTCAGAGGCAGAGCCACGGTAGGTTTGGATTCGATAAGTAGACCGGAAAGAAGCCAGAGCTTTCCCGAAGTTTAACCGAGTTGCCCGTCTGAAAAAATGCGACATCTCAGTCGGCTAAGGTCGGCGGCGGTGGCTGGGATCATGAGGATAGATGTTGGAGCATTCTTTGTTTTCTGACAATAGATGCGCACCTCCGCCCCTGTAACATCACCACCAGTGCAGATTGCTGTTGCGACACTTTCTGTCCTTCCAAGCCGCTTCCTTAGTTTCCTGCATTGTGCCTTGCTGTCACCGGCCCCAACCGGATGGGTTGCGCAGCACTGACCTGCATTGCCGAGCGGTGTCTCTTGCAAGAATAGCTGAGAAACCTCGACGTACTCTCGTGTCATCGTGTGACTGCTCCATCTCTCTATTTATGGGTCCAGGGTGATTTTGACAGCCAACACGAGAATAAGTCGAATCCTGGACCACACGCATGGGGTGCCGCCCCATCCCGCAAAACGAAATATGCGGCCCCGCCAACCTTGTCCATCTAATACAGATAGGTTCACGGCAGCCATTAGACCAATAAATAGATGGTTGCTAAGCTTTCTTGCCCTCCATTTCGCCAAATGCCACATCGAGAACCCCGGCCAAGTTTCCCTCTAATGGGCACCTCACATCCTCCACATTGAAAGACACCCAGCAGCTCCGTGGAATTCATCAGTTCGCCTCTTGCGGCGCGCCTCGTCTTGGCTGGAGTGTGGCTTAAGACCCATGTGCCAAGTCCGCTGCCCATTCAGCCTACGTCACGCCATACCCTGTAGATGCGTTGAACTGGATCAAGCTTCCAAAATCAGGCCCCTTCTCTCCTGTCCGATTGTCTGCTGGTGTGCTTCCTAGCCCTTCTTTCCACGGGCGTGTCTCTTGAGTGAAGAGGAAGGAAAGTCTAGACAGTCAGCTAAGCAGGCAGAGAGCAGAGAGCACAAGCAGTATAGCATCTTCAGAATGTAACAGAATATTGCGGGTTCCCAGCAGTCGAGGGTCACTTCGAGTGCCCCTGTCGCATGAGTTCAAATGCGCAGCCCATTTGCAAGGTTTCGTCGCCGGTCGCTAGAATCTTGCCGAAACGCTATCATCCTCATGGATGAGACAGGCCGGACTGGACAAAACACCGGCCAATTCGATCATGCTGTTATCATTTCCACCCTCACCGCGAGAAGCCAAAAGTCAGTCTCAAAAGTGTACGAAAAGTCTGCGTGGACCGGAACACTCAAAAGTCCTCGCAAGTTTGAGGCTTGCGATGGACAGCGGATTTGGGTCTTCGCGAGAAAAATGCGCCGCTGAGCTTGGTTCATGTCATGCTGCATAGCCCGCAGCCCGGCTCCCACAACCATCGATAGAGAAACCAACTCGAAACGATTTTCAGTGTTGAAACCTTGTTTGCTATTATGTCATGATCTATCTAGTCATGCGCTCTCATTACTTTATACAGGTGAAGTGTTGAATATTGTCTACAGTGTAAATGACCGTTGAGATCTTTCACCAACCCATCTCAATCCCAAATCCAGCTGACGAAGCGAATGGGCCCCGTCTTCTTGACCTCGGGCTCCTCGGGGTACGCATCGGCCTGGTCGAAGGCATCATGCAGCGCGATGCTCTCCAGAGGCACGATCTTGGTCTTCTTGACGAACTTGTAAATGAGGTAGGCGCCGAGGACCAAGGGGATGTCACTGGCAGGTCAGTCAGCAAGTCTGCAAGAGAAGAGCAACGGGGTGGGAACTCACAGGTACGAAGACACGAAGCCGCTGGCGCTCCAGTTGCCCTTGGTAAACACCTCGAAACCGCTGGTGAGAAGAATGGTGATGCACATGAAGAGCGCGACCGTCGAGGTGTAGACTGAAACGCAAACTTGTTAGCAAGGATACAATGCAAAACCAACAGATGTCTTACCTGTCCACGAGTTGTGCCAAGGCAGCCTCTCCATGGCGATGTTCTGCTTCCTCATCGCAGACTTGAGGCGCAGGTGGTTCAGCAGGATCGCCGACCACGACACCAACACACCCGCCGCCGTCAGGTCCACCAGCCACCAGAACACGGTCAGCGCGCCGCTCGACAGGCTCATGAAGCTGAGGAACATGAAGGCCGTGAACAGCAGCACGCACATGTACGGCGTGCCCCACGCCGTCGTGCGCAGGAAGATCTTGGGCGCCTGGCCCTTGAGCGCGAGACCGAAGAGCACACGAGTGCCCGCGAGCAGACTCTGGTTAGACGCGGACCACGCCGACGTGATGACGACGGCGTTGACGACGCTGGGGATGGCGGGGATGCCCGCGGCGGAGGCGGCGATGACGAAGGGGCTCTGCGCGGCGGTGCCGTACGCGTCGTCGAGGCGGGTGTCGTTGCTGGCGACGAGCATGCCGACGACGAGCACGGCGAGCATGTAGAAGAGCACGATGCGCGCGAAGACGCGCTTGCAGGCGCGGGGGATGGCGCGGCGCGGGTTCTGCGTCTCGGCGGCGGCCATGGCGAGCGACTCGACGCCGGCGAAGGAGAAGACGGCGCTCGTCATGACGCCCCAGTAGCCGAGGAACTTGCCCCAGTTGCCGGTGGCGATGTGCTCGACGAAGGGGCCCGGGTCCTGCCAGTAGCGGAAGCCGATGCGCGGGGTTCCCGGGACGCCGCCGAGGTCGATGACGAGGCCGAGGATGATGAGGAAGATGACAAGGAGGATCTTGAGGAGGGCGAAGACGAACTCGACCTCGCCGAAGACGCGGACGAAGGCGATGCCGACGACAAAGGTGAGGATGATGAAGATGACGATGAAGACGGAGGGGTTGAGGTCGGTCCAGAACTCGAAGAGGACGCAGATGGCGGTGATCTCGGAGGGGATGGAGAGGATGTTGCCGTAGACGAGGTTCCAGCCGATGGCGAAGCCGAGGGCGGGATCGACGAGGAACTCGGCGTGGCGGACGAAGGAGCCAGTGACGGGGAGCAGGGCGGAGACCTCGCCGAGGGCGAACTGCACGGCGCAGACGATGAGGCCGACGGTGGCGTAGCCGAGAAGGGCGCCGAGCGGGCCGCCGGTCTGGATGGCGCCGCCGAGGCCGAGGAAGAGGCCCGTGCCGATGGCGCCGGCGATGCCCAGCATGGACAGGTGGCGCTGCTCGAGGCCGCGCTTCAGGTCGCGGTCCTCGGTGGCTGTGACGAGGTCGCCGTTGTGGTCCTCGCGCGGCTCGAACGGCCCGCCGCGCGGCGTTGAGGACGCCGCCTCGATGTCGTCCGAGGTGATCCAGGCATGGCGGGTGACATCGGTGATGCCCGGGGACTTGGCGCCCGGGAACGGGATGGTCTCGGTGCTGCGGCTCATGGCGGCTGTGATTTGCTGCACACCGCAAGCCAAGGGAATCCTTCACCTCTCTCACCGAGGTCTGAGAGGCAGTGAGACGCAAGGGGAGGGAAGCAAAGGTTGACCGCGTCCGACAATGATTCGCGCTGTTCAGCTGTGTCGCGATAACACTGGCTTACGTAACTTGAAACGCCGCGATCGGAAAAGGCCTGAGGGACGGGATTTGGGCGTGGAGGAAGAGAGGTTGGTTCACCGCACCGAGCAAAAGAGGAAAAAACCTACGTCCTACGCCGATCTCTGGTTCATGCGGCTCTGGGCCATGGCGGGCGTGAAAGAGGATCAAACAAAGGTGGACGACGTCGCAGACAGAAGAAAGAGGCGGCGCGAGTGAGAAGAAATTTCGGCGTCCTGTCTTATCGCGACTCCATTTCGGAAGGTGAGATTTCCCATTTGATGGTGCCATCTGCGCTAAGCGGGGCCCGTCCCACACCCTCTGCTGCAGTGCTGCAGGAACGATACCGCAATCGTCCAAAGTGGTACGTACATCCCTGTCTTATCAGCTTATCGATTGTTTCGAAACCGAGGCTTCTTGGGAACTTTTGGGACGGGACTGACTCGAGTTCGCAGCTTTCGGCTCCCGCAGTCTGCTCATCTGGAAGAATTCAGGTTCCGTTGCGATGGCTCCTCTCCGTCGGAAAAGAATGCGAACAGTGTGGGCATGCGGTATGTTGGAAGCTATTGCTACCCCGCGGACTTGTTGGCGCGAAGGCGTGAATAATCGGGGCATTATTGCCGCCACTCGGACCATTTTTTAACTAATCGCTACCGGCGCAATGCGTTTAATCGCAGACTCGGAGAGCGGCACCGCACCTGGCTCCGTCCTGTGTTTCCGAAACCCGGAGGACTGAGTCCGTCTGCGGAGGGTGTCGGCCCCACACTGCCGAGTCCGTTGTCATGAAACCCGGCAGGCTTGGTCCAGCGGGTTTCTTCATCTCTATCGATATAACAGTTAAAGTAATAAAACAGTTTTTCGACTTGAATCCATAGATCATGCTTCAAGGCTTCCTAACGGCAAGGTAATCGGACTTCATCGTAGCTATTGAATGTCTCATGGGACTCAGCAAAACACTCCTCCCCCACAATCACGTGACCTGTCGTCGTAGGGCGTAGATAACGACACGCGAGATCTGAAGGATTCAAGAACCCCTGCAAATGACTCACTTCGGCTGAATCGCGTCCAATAACGTATTTGAATGTCTGATTCTGCCTGCCAAACAGCATCTCATCAAGGTCATATCCATTACCCGCCTCACCAACAGCCATGGCAACACAGACAGTTACAGAGTTGGCGACGTTCGAGCCCGCGGCTGCACCGCCACACGCTGTGGTGAGAAAGAGCTACGAAGCTCCCGCGAGCGTCAATGTGCCGCTGGTCGCCCACGGCCCTGCCGAGCCCACAACAGCCCCGGCGGAGGCCGTGGTCCTCTCGAAAGCGAGAGCCGCCATGGTCATCGCCCAAGTCTGCGGCCAGCTGTTCTTCAGCAGCTTCTGCAACGGCATCATCGTCGTCGCACTGCCGTCCATGCAGGCCACCCTCGGCTTGGAGGAGGGCCTCCTCGTCTGGCCCAGCTCCAGCTACTTCCTCACGGCGGGCTCGTGTCTGCTGCTGGCGGGCTCGGTCGCGGACGTCGTCGGCAACAAGCGGGTGAATCTGGTCGGGTCCTTCTTCAGTGCCGTGTTCGCCATGGCCTGTGGGCTGGCACGGTCGGGGGGCGAGATCATCGCCTTCCGTGCGCTACAGGGCGTCACGAACGCCATCATCACCCCATCTTCCATATCGATCATCTCGAACAACGTGGAAGAGGGCCGGCCGCGCAACATGGGGTTTGCATTCATGGGATTCGCGCAGCCTCTCGGGTTCTGTTTCGGTCTGGTGCTGGGTGGAGTCTTTACTGATACCGTCGGATGGCGGCCGGCGTTTTACCTCGCTGCGGCTGCGAGTGGAACGCTGTTTTTGCTGAGCATTTGGGCTTTGCCGCAGGATATCGGGCCAAAGACAGGTCCATCTATCTGGAAGAGACTGGTCCACGAGATAGACTGCGTCGGTGTCGTATTGGCCAGCACGGGACTGGCGTCTTTGTCTTATGTGTTGGCGTGAGTGTCTAGTCCATCGCGGTCACCGTACTTTGACTGACCGTTCCCAGGTCGCTATCAGCCGACATTTACAACATTCATAAACCATCTAGCATCGCCCTCTTGGCTATAGCAGGCTGCTCGATTCCAACCTTCGTTGGTTGGATGCACCGCCAAGTCAAAACGAATCGCACAGCCCTCATTCCCAACTCGCTGTGGAAAAGCCACGTCTTTACCAGTTGTTGCGTCATGGTTCTTCTCACCAACGCTTTAACCAACTGCATGGAGCTGTACAGCAGTCTCTTGTATGTTAATGTATCTCTCCCTTCTCACATGCCAGCGTCGCTGACGAAAGACCCCAGTTTCCAGCAAGTCCAGGAAGCCTCCGCCATCAAGGCGTCACTGCAAGTCGTACCGTCCCTCGTCGCCGGCGCTCTCACCAGCATCGCCACAGGTATCTTCGTGCACCGCATGCCGGTCTTGTGGATGCTGTTGATCTCGTCGGCGATGAGCACCGTTGCGCCGCTTCTCATGGCCCTGGTACGGACCAACCAATTGTATTGGGAGAACGCATTATTCGCGCAGGTGAGCACAAGAAACCGCCGCTAATTGCTACTGCTGTTTCTATCGTTGCGAAGCGACTAACATGCCTGCAATCTAGATCCTCACGCCGATCAGCTGCGATCTGCTCTTCACCGTCGGCCTTCTCATCATCTCGGACGTCTTCCCGCGACACATGCAGGCGCTGGGTGGCGCCGTATTCAACACCTGCGCACAGCTCGGTGCGGCGATCGGTATGAGCGTGACGCAAGTCATTGCTTCGTCTGTGACCAGGCAGTCTTCGTATGCGGACAAGTCGTCGCCCGATGCTCTGATGACGGGATACCGGGTTGCGTTTTGGACGATGTTTGGATGGATGATGGCGGTCTGTCTTGTGTGTGTACTGGGTATGCGACGAGTTGGTGTCCTTGGCGTCAAGAGGGATTGATCTGTAAGGTTCAGTTGTGCGGTCTCACACATCTGACTTCTTTGATCTTCGGGATCTCAGAAAAGTTCCAAAATCGAAGGTCAAATCCTTGGTGACAGCGGCTTATCAGCTACCATACTTGATCATCGTACGGGTCTCTCCATGAATAATGTTTCACCAACACCTGGCGAGCCAAGTTGTCAACCTGGCTAGACCTGGAAAAAGAAAAGACAACAAGATTTCGCGCCTTGCTGGGTCCACAGCCCAAAAAAGTGATGGGAACTGAACGACTCACTTGTCGAGCTATCTAAACACCAATCAATTCGCGATAGCGGATCATGAACAGGGAAAGTTACGTTTGATCCTGTCTTAAAACTTCTGATCCGATGCAGCGTAGGGGTCTAGGGCAGAGCGGAGAGATAATGAGCATAAGTTCAAGATGTCGAAGATAAACTTGAACTTCCCGAAGGAGGCAGTGACTAACCAAGCAGGGGCATCAACTCGCCGTTGAGTCTCTTCCCGATGTTCTCAGTTCCACGAACTCAGGACTTTTCCTGATTTCTTTCGGCTAGTGGCACAATGACGACATCAAGTTCAGTAGTAAGGATGGAATGTTGTTAGTAGAGTCTCTCTTCGCGGGTCCAATGAGATGCTGCGAACGCTTGCTTGCCAGACTGGCATACTCGTAGCTGTTCCCGAGGGTTGCGATCTATCTACTCCCTTCGTTGATAGACTTCACCACCGTGATCCAGTATGCAGAATGCAAAGCAACCGCAGGGAATGTCTGCGGGTCTATTGACGTCGCCGCTAGAGCGTCGCGCGAAAGGGAGATGAGACAAGGCGACGCAGAAGTTCGATGACTTCTCCTTACTCATGGATGCCTTTAGGACTTGATGGATCATAAGGTTCAAGCCGTCAGTGCTTAACTAATGGCTCCATGACCAGATAGAGACAATGAACGCGCACGACAGCAACACTTGATGTCTGGTCGAAGCCTACATCTTCAAGTTGAAATACGTTTGGCATGTAATTTGAGGATGTTTCGGACAGGATGAATGTGGCAAAGGGACTAGACTAGCTCTTTATGTCTCGGAATGTGATAAAGGCTCGTCAATCCAAAGCAGCTGTTCCAGCCACGAGAAGGAGACCATGGCAACAATCAATTGTTATCTGTCTCTAAAAGTCGCAAGGGAGAGGCTGAAACCAGACTATACATGGTGGCGCTTTTCTGGATAGCCGAGGATAGCGACGTGAGAAATCGACGAAGTCATGAAGTCACTATCGTCATAAGGGCTGATATCAAAGTACAAATTGTGCTTAGTTCGATGTCAACGCCAGTGCCGACAGCTCCGTCGCATGCACTTGAAGATGCATTGAAAAAGGTCTTTCGGAGAGCGTCGTGATTGACTTCATGGGGATCAAGATATTAAAAGCCTCTACTTTTTTCACCAACACAGACAATTCGTCCGGGACAATCCGCCGAGAAGGCAGGCTGCGAACCGGAGATACTGGAATGTCGGTTGGTAACTCATTTTAAAGAAATGGATTCCGGCAGGGAGCCATGGTTGAACCCTGCACCCGTAGGGCGGCTTCGCCCAAAGTGGTGCGTGGGCCGTCGACGGTGAGAGAAGAAAAGTCAAAGTAATAAACCACTCAAACCCGAAACATCTCGGAAGACCGGCTCGTGAGGACCCACCGGCCCCCTTCGGATCCGGCACGGCCTGGCGGCACGCAGGCCTGGCCAGACTCTGCCCCAGAATGATCGTCCTCGGCAGCAGAAGCCAAGACTTTTGACCGATCGGCCAACAGAAAACAGAAGCGATGTGACAGGTGAAGACATTTTTGACGTTTCGGCGTCGGTGCGGGTGGTGAGACATGCTTAGATCGTGCACACCGTCACGTCAGATTGAGACACTTAACCTTAACTCAAAAAGACTTGTGTGGTGGAAAGTCTGCTTGGAAACCTTCAGGGAGTTGCGCTGATTTGAAAGCAACGCGCTCATTTTGGCGCATGGTAGACCCAGTATTGCCCCATCCGCAACTTCGATCCCTCCACCCGCTCCGGATGTCAACCCGACGGAGCCAACACATCGGACGAACCACCAGAACACTCCAGAACGCCAGATGGAAATGAAGGAGCGCAAACCAAATGAAGGGCGAGCAGGCAATATCCCAGTCTCACCACAAGATCGCGCACCGCGTGCCCACAATCTGACTGTGGTGTCTCTCACGTCACCCATGGGGCGATTAGCCGGAGGGAGTGGCCCCACGAATCACATCCGCACGACAGGGATCTCGATATGCACTGTTCCGGCCAGACGGCACCGCGGTTACATTGCTAGATTGTGGAAGAGCAATCTCGAGTTCAGGAGTCAACCTGGATATAAAGTCCTCAGACAGACCGTGATCCCTCAGCGGTAGCCTTGACTCTTTCGCCCCCATCGTCTCAAGCTTCTTTTTCTCCCCGACACTCTTTCACGGCTTTACGCCACCACACTCATTTGAATTAAGTCACTCATTTTCAACCCACTTGTACGCTCCCTCTCGTTTCGTGAATCAGGCATTCATCATGAAGGGACTCATTCTCAGCGCCGCCCTCGTCGGCGGAGCTATGGCCCAGGCCGGCCCCTACATGCCCTGCGGAGGCAAGGGATGGGCCGGGGCCACGACCTGCGTCTCTGGATACACCTGCGTGAAGCAGAACGACTACTACAGCCAGTGCGTCCAAGGCAGCGCCGGCGCCGGTGCCTTCAGCGCCCAGCAGGTCACCACCCTGAAGACATCGACGAGACGCAGCTGTAAGTCGAAGACCGCCGGATCCGCCGCCGCCAGCGTCGTCGTGCCGCAGGCGTCCACCTCGAGCGCTGCCGGAATCTCGACGACCTCTGCCGGTGCCGCCGTCAAGCCGTCAGCCCAGCCCGTTGACACCAAGACAGCTCCCTCGACTTCCTCCAAGGCTGTCAGCAGTCAGGCTCCCGTCAAGTCGGTTGCCGCCGAAGCCGTCTCCTCTTCCGCCCCCGTGGTCAAGCCTACCACCACTGCCGCCGCTGCCGTGACGACTTCCAAGGCTGCCGTCACCTCGGCCGCTCCTGCCACGTCCGCCAAAGCCTCCTCCGCCCCCGCCGCGTCGGTGTCCGCCACCCCTGGAAAGACTGGCAAGTTCAAGTGGTTCGGTTCCAACCAGTCCGGTGCCGAGTTCGGCCAGGGAACCCTTCCTGGTACGGCCGGAAAGGACTACACCTTCCCGGACACCACCAAGGTTGATGTAAGGTGCCACATAACTTGATGTCTAGGATTCACGCTGACACTAAAGCAGACTCTGATCAGCCAGGGATACAACACCTTCCGTCTCAACTTCCTCATGGAGCGTCTCGCCCCCAACGGCCTCACCGGCAGCTTCGACGCCGACTACCTCGCGGGGTTGACCAAAGCCATTACCCACATCACCACCGCCGGCGCCAGCGTCGTCCTCGACCCCCACAACTACGGCCGCTTCAACAACAACATCATTACCGATACCGCCGCCTTCAAGACCTTCTTCACCAACTGGGCCACGCTCTTCAAGTCCAACGATAAGGTCATCTTCGACACCAACAACGAGTACAACTCCATGGACCAGGACCTCGTTCTGAAGCTGAACCAGGCCGCTATCGATGGTATCCGTGCCTCCGGCGCTACGAACTACATCTGGGTCGAGGGCAATTCCTGGACTGGCGCGCACTCCTGGGTGAGCACCAACGACAACATGAAGGCCCTCACCGATCCTCTCAACAAGATTGCCTATGAGATGCATCAGTACCTCGACAGCGACTCCAGCGGCACCTCTGAGACGTGTGTCTCCGCCACCATTGGCGTTGAGCGCGTCAAGGACGCCACTAATTGGCTGCGCAGCAACGGCAAGGTCGGCGTCCTCGGCGAGTTCGCCGGCGGTGCAAACGACGTCTGCAAGGAGGCCGTCACCGGTCTCCTCAACTACCTCCAACAGAACAGTGACGTATGGATCGGTGCTACGACATGGGCCGCTGGCCCCATGTGGGGATCCTACATGTACTCCTTTGAGCCCGAGACGGGCGTTGCCTACAACTACTACAACGACTTGCTGAAGACGTACCAGTAGAGGCGCCAGGGTTGACATGGGACCGATGGAGCGGGGCTCAGGGCTTGGAGGCTCTCCAAAACATACTCAGTGATATTCTACAGCTTTGGATAAGTGTAGGAAAATTCTTTCTCTTGTACATAATAGTAGTAGGAGGTTTTTTGTAGTCGGCGTCTTATGTCGACTCATCGCGGATTTCACCTCTTGTATCTATATTTCAATGACACCTCATCTTGAACGAGGCAAATTATTTTGGTCGGGTGCATTATTTTGATTGATTTGTTGTAGTGGAATGTTGCTGTGATGGTTCTTATTGTCAACTCAACCAGCAGACATCCGGATGATCCGGGATTGCTCCATTTAGATACCCACACCACCGCGCCGACTCCTGTGTCAAGTCCGAAATGCACGGTCTTCGTAGGTCTTCTGCGCATTAGTATTCCGGAACTCTCATCGCGCTAGGGCTTAATGACAAATTTCTGAAAGTACACATTACGTTGACAACTTCCCGTGACAGACTCTAAACAAGAGCCGCCCCGATGTCAAAATTCTTCGCTTCCGGATTTCTCGGTGATTGACCAACAAGTTCTTCGAATCATGTGACACCCTGGCTGTGTGGGGTGCGTTGTTCCTGCATCAGTCCCACCGAAGCCACAATCAAGCTTCGCCGCCTGCGCCGCTATGCATGGTACTAACGTAACCTAGGACTGTGGCACGACGCAATCTCGCTCCTGCCTGTTGGCATTCCTACGAACCGGCGTACTGGGAGTTCAGGGCGAGTGAAGTTCGCTTTAATAATAGGACACCGTTGGAAGTGGGCCGATTCCTGTTGGTGCGCTGCAGCTGCCTGGTGTGGTGGCTGAGGATCCCTGTCGAAGCCTCTCGAAACTGTCTAGCTGGAAGCAGAAGGATCTGGTACAGGTACTCAGCCGATGAGTGTCACGGCGAGGCAGCAGCCAGCCTGGCAAACAGAGGCACAGCTGTAGCCAACAAACATAAATACTGCGTCAGCCCTCGAATTGCAGTGAGTACTCTTGAGAGGTTCGCAGCTCATGTTTCTGTGGTAGTGTAGAGGTCGAAGTTTCTAGTTCGCCATTTGCGCGAACCCAAATCATTTGCATCCTAGAAACGCCCAAAGTTCCTCTGCATCTCCAAATTCGAGACGCAAAATTGTGAAGAAAAGGTCACCAAAAAAGAAGAATCAAAAGGCCCTTCAATCTTCCTTCCAGTCCGACAAAATGTCCAAGTTCGACGGAGCCACAGCCTCCGCCCCGCGATCCCCGCGCACCCCGCCTTCCGCTCCGGGCCCGGACCCACAGCCGGCACCTTACAGCACCTGGTCCGGCCCACCCAGCACAGCAAACATCCTGACTCGCCAATTGGCCGCCGTCGCGCTCATCGTCCTCCTCTACACCGCATCCATCCCCTTCACGCCTGTCGTCTGGGTGTTGAACGTGGAGGGGAGCTCCTTCATCGACCGCCTCTTCGCCGGCATCGTCATGCTCTCGGCCTGCTACTTCCAATGGCAGATTGCGGGCCTGACTCGCCCTCTTGCTATCGTGTTTCCCGGAAGCAGTGGCAGCGTCATTCGGAACGGTCGCATTGAGAGAGGCTCGACCATGGGATTTGTATGGCATCCGTCAAATTACTGGCCATACATCATCTGCGAGGCGATGCTTCTGGCTCTGGCTGAGTTCGGAACCAGCGAGATGCTGAGGAGGAGCATTGTCTGTGGGGTTGTTGCCGGGCTGTGGGCTGTTGGATACAGCGCGACGCCAGAGTCGACGAAGAGGTGGGCTTACGAGCACCTCAAAGCGTGGATGTTCTGGATGGTCTTGGACGAGATCATGCGAGTTGGTCGAAGCAGTGTCAGTGGGCGTCGTCGCCGGTATTAGAGATGGCAGAGCCTTTCTCCCAGCACATGTTGCGTGCGTGTGGATATCAATCACGAAGGCTCGTGCCATGGGGCAGCTGCCGGGGCGTAGGGAAACTTCACGTATTGTGGGAGACGCGGAGTATTCCTGGGACGCGGAGTAATCCTGTCAACAAAAACGTCAGATAGCACAACCGATCGTCTCAGTTTGTTTCCAAAAGTCTTAATAAACAAACGTTAAACGTCTCAATGAGAGTTATGTCAGCTCAAAAGCTCTGCCTAATGTCGACATTGTCAGAACACTGTTAGAATATCTTTGCATCCTGTGCCATCGTCTCCAGGCGTATCAGTTCAGCAATTGTCGGCTGCTGTGTCATGACGTCGTGTAAATACTGGGGTCTTCTTCAGACTACAGGGGAATCCGACGCCGGTGTTCCCAGCAGTTGCCACCTCTAGGGTGCTCGCCCGCCATCAGCCCCATTGAAGCGTTCAACATGTGCGAGAGAAAGAAATTTGTCTCCATATTCCAGATACAATGCATCAATCTGATTGCAAGTGCGTCGTCACTTTAGTCATGGAACACCTTGAACAAAACCCCCTTGTCAATTCAACGGCCGATGCGTCATCGCAGCGCCCAAAGTTGGCTTGACCACAAACTTCCGGCAGCAGCCGCTCTCTGCGAAAGTCAAAAGTATTGCCGAAACCGCGCGGTAAAGGGCGTGTTTATTGCCAAGTCTCTCAATTCTGCATTTCTCGAGCGAATCGGGAAAGTTGCTCAATCGGTTTGTTGTCTCAACCGACGACAACTGACTCAAGGAAGTGGTTCCGAGTGCAGCTCTTTTTCCTCTTTCGGCGCAACACAAGAATTATACTTTCTGCGCAAATGCACGACTCTCCACAGTATGGGACGAACATGCTGGGACTACGTACGCCTCATAGGCCGGAGATCAAGCCGGGCAGGTTCCGCATACCAAAGGGAGGCCTTCCAAAGGGGCGGTGGTGTCGCAACTTCTAGGGTCCATGCTTCCACTTACGAAGATCGCTGTTTCCAGATGTCGAATGATCCCTGCAATGCTATGCTCCCCGACAGTCTCGAGGTGGGTACCAAGGGGTAAGGCGCATGACGATGTGGGCGGTCCATACCGACAGTTTGGATATAAAGGAGACCACATAGGACTTGAAAGTCTTGCATCATCTTCTATCGATATCGCAACTTCGTTCGGAACCTGCGCCTTATTCAGATCTCGTCAAGGATCTCTCGAAACAACACCAACATCGTCAAAATGAAGTCTTCCGCCGTTGTCGCCTTCCTGTCTCTCTGCCTGGCGCAGACTGCCTTTGCTGCTTGCAGGACCCGCACCAATGAATGCGTAAGCACAAAATCCCCGATGATCTGACATGTTTGCTGATGAACTAAACTTCACAGTCTCCTCAATCCGTCTGCGATGCTATCGGCAAGCCTGGCGCTTTCCCTTGCGCCTCTACCGAGACCCAGAGCCCTGCCCAGTGCTCCCAGGCCGCCTCCCCCGGTGGTCCCACTTCCGTCAGCGTATGTCTCTCGTCCGATATCGACAATCCATACACGATTCTGATATTCTATCTAGTGCGAGTGCTGCGATCTGTAATCGGTCATAGCAGGACTCTTGCCGAGTTGGTGATGGTTTGATGCGACTTTGATAGATACCATTCTCGCTTCCTCATTATGCAGGACTTGAGATTTCGATAGTGTAATGTGCAACTAGCATGATAATGAACGAACTCATCGAGCCTGTGACAGTGTTTGTATTCTTCTCAGCAGTGAATGGAGTGAGAGAAAGCGCAAGACTTGTAAGCGACGCAACCTGCATATCAGCCTATCGAATGGATTTCAACGAAGAGGGCATCCAGAAGACCTATGTCCCCTTTCTCTATCAGTCACGCAGAGTGTTTCACCGATATTCAAGGCGCTACCATTCTGAATTGTCGAATGCAATGTTTGGATTCTGACCATCAGCTTCGACGTCTCTCAACTTAGTCCTAGTGCAAGGCCTATGAAGTAGGCTTCAAAAGAACAGAGGATTACACGCATTAAGATCAGGTAGGCTTTGAGGGTAACGAACGTTACGGTAGTATCTCAGATGCAGTCGAGCTCACTTCACTTTTCAGTTGACTTTGCTATCCCGGCGGACACCCCTAGGCTCTTGAATTAACCGGGCGGACTACTGCGTTACCTATGAATTTTGTCAAAAGACGATTCCCTTTATGATTATCACCATCGTTACTATCGTAATCGCCATTGTCGTCGCTGCTATCTTCATACTTATTACTGCTGTCATGCTGTTATCGTCATTTGCTCGCACAGCAAAAGCCTTTCAGTGATGCCTTAAAAGTGGTGTATTTTCTCAGTAATGATTCGAGCCAACGGTCAGCTCATAGTTGCGAGAGCATGGACGGGACGTCAAATATCTCGCTATCCAGGCCGTAATTAAAATGAGAGAACTTATCCTGACATTCGTGGCGTGCAGGAGCGAGCGGCCCCGGCGGCCGCGTTGGGATATTATTTGGAGAGCTCTGTGAAGCTTTCAATTGCTACCTAGTATTTGGGAATAGTGCTAACTCTTTCAATGATGATCTCTGCCAAATCTGTTGATCAAAACCTAGATAAAAGCATGATACTACTAGTTGATGTGCAATGCTTGCTGGAAGCACGATCAGCTACTACGAAGGAGTATCTTTCTTCCCTTCTAACTTTTCTTCTTCGCAGTTTGGGTTGTGGCAGCGTGAAGAGGGAGATGCCTGCCCCCTACGAAGGAGTATTCTTGATTACCAATGCTCAATGATCGAGTTTCGTGCATGGGCAATCTGACGCGTGCGGTGTGAGTAGTCCATACCGCAGAAGACTGCCAGCAGCACTGGTCTCCCGTGAAACCCATGTCTAGTGTAGTGTTGCCGCCTGTACGCCTTCGTCCTACTCTTTGACGCAGTCTTCACTGAAATAGCCATTCCATGATGAAAATCGGAGACCGGCTAGACAATTTACCGCGTTCTTCATCAGACTTTGGGTAAACCTCAGACGACGCACCTCAACAGTCTCATGCCATCGACTTCTGAGTATGGAAAGCTTGCCTTGAAGGGAAATTTCGTATTAACCGCGCAGAGAATTCGCCTCCACTCGAGCAAACCTTCGCAAAATGGAGATCAATATACTTAGTGCTTACAGCGTCGAACCGAACGGTAGACACAGCGTGACATCGCTCTGGCAATTGACAGAACGACCCGCCAATCAGCATAGCTGCTGACATGGACATGTCCCACTATCCGGCAGCTCCCTTGCGGCCGTCAACCGAAACCCATGTGTCTTACTGGGTTCATGACAGGGGTCCACTGGATGCTTACGGGGTTCAACACCACTTGTCCGAGGTGCCCTATGAGAAGCTACAAGGACGCGGAAGAACAGCCATCTCTGCATCGGACGGGTAGCCATATCTGCCGTGCGCCCGTGACTTGGCGGTAAAGTCGACATATCCCTACACGCACGCTACGAAAGATCATGCGCTTCAATTGGACAATGGGCTTCGTTCCCGCTTTGCGCTTGCGCAGTCTGAAGAATTGGCCGTCGGCAACTTCCCACTAGACGATGTTCGTTCTATGGACCGAAGGCAGGATACAGGGAGGGACGGGGGTCAAGCGATGTGCGGAGATGGAGTTTGGGTCTAGACTGGCGGGCCACTCAGTCAGGTCACGACTCTTAAGAGATCAGGGTGCCCCCAATATTTCGCTTCTCTCTCTTCTCCGGCTCGTCTAGGGAGAGCTCTCAGTCCCACACTCCAGGCAATCATGGACGTCTCGCGAAGCTTCAAAGCTACGGTCTTGGCTGCGCTCGTCTCAAGCCAACTGGCAATCGCTGAACCAGTTTCTGCCAAGTTCGCAAAGCGGAGCACTGCAGAGCTTGCAGACGCTTACGACTATGTCATTGTTGGCGGAGGCTTGAGTGGTCTGGTTGTGGCCAACCGCTTGACCGAAGATCCGGATGGTAAGTTGTTTGAATGAAGGAAGCCGAAAGCTTCCGACTTGCTAACAAATGACTGCGCTAGTCTCGGTTCTGGTCGTCGAGTACGGCGAATTCGACGGAAGTTGGGACGTCATGATTCCCTACTATGCTTCCAATACCCATCCCAACGACATGAGACAACTCCTGTCCATCCCGCAGCCCGGTCTGAACAACAGAACATCGGGAGTCCAGACAGGTACCGTTGTCGGAGGTGGCTCGACAGTTAATGGCATGGCTTTTGATCGGGGGTCGAAGGCGGACTACGACGCTTGGGAAGAGCTTGGCAACCCTGGTTGGAACTGGGAAAGCCTCTTTGAATATTTCAAGAAAGTAAGCACACCTCGAATCGACTTCACACGAGACTTGCAGCTGACGAGCGTCTACTTTAGTCCACGACGTTCCACCTCCCTGCCCAAGAATATGTCGACAAGTACAACTTCTCCTACGACCCGAGCACATATGGCGACGGCCCCATCCAGGTCGGCTTCCCATCCTGGCAGTGGCCTGACGTAGGTTTGTTGCATGCTGAATGCGGGATATGCGAGGATGAAAAGTGCTGATGGGATGACAGGAATCCAAAGAAACGCGTGGATCCAGGACCTCGGATTGCCTGTTCTCAATGACCACGGAGCTGGCGGCAACAATGTCGGAGTTGCTCAACTGCCCCAAAACTCCGAAGGAAAGAATGTCACGCGTTCCACTGCCCGAACTGGCTACTACGATCCCATCGCAGGAACCCGTGCGAACATGAACCTACTCATCAAGCACTACGCTTCCAAGGTGGAGTTCGAAGACAGGAAGGCGATTGGCGTCAACGTTGTTTCCCGCGATACCGGAGAAACATCCCTTATCAAAGCCAACAAAGAGGTCCTGCTTGCTGCTGGCGGAGTGCAAACCCCACGAATCCTTCAGCAGAGCGGTGTAGGACCCGCTGCGTTGCTCGAATCCCTCAATATCGAGGTGGTTGCCGATCTTCCTGGAGTTGGTGCCAATTACCAAGATCATCCCTGGATGCTGATGTTGTACAACTGTGAGTATTGAACCATCTTGCTGGCTGGATGGAACGAAAAGACTGACTCTTCTAGATGGCAATCCCCCTGAGCTTGGTAGCGATGCAATGAACGATCCCGCTTTCTTCAATGCCTCCGAGGCCGAATACTTTGCCAATCGCACTGGACCATTCACCCACGCACGTGGCAACAACATCGTCTTTTTGTCGCTCCAAGATCTCACTCCCGAGTACGAAAACCTCACCGCCAGTATCGAAGCCCAAAATGCCGGGGACTTCCTCCCCGAGATCTACAGCAAGCATCCTGAACTAGTTGAAGGCTTCCTTGCGCAACGAAAGGCTCTTGCTAAGCTCTACCGCAACCCCGAGGCAGGCGTCCTCGAAGTACCCTTCGGAGGTTTTGCTGGAGCAGGCATCGCCTTCCAGAAGCCTGTTTCACGTGGCACAGTCTCGATCAACACCACAGATCCGGACCCTGCGACGACACCGGTCATCGACTTCGGCGTTCTCCAGAACCCTGCCGATCTTGAGATGCTTGTGTTGAGCATCAAGGCTATGCGGAAGTTTATGGGCAGCGAGTCAATTGCCGTGCGTCAACCTCTGGAGATTCTTCCCGGCGCGAACATTACCAGTGATGCAGCTATCGCCGAGGCAGTCAGAAACTCTCTGTACGCCAGCTTTGCTCATCCAAGCGGTACCGCAAGCTTGCAACCCCTGGAGCATGGCGGAGTGGTAGATCCCACGCTTCGCGTCTATGGTCTTGAGGGACTAAGAGTGGTGGACGCCAGTGTCATCCCGTTGATCCCCGCTTGCCATCTGCAATCCACCGTGTACGCCGTGGCTGAGAAGGCTGCGGATCTCATCAAGACTACTTAAACGTGGCTGTGGAAAACGCATGTTCACCGCCATCATGTGTGTTGGCGCCCGGCGGATAGGGCAGTCATGGCGAAACATGATTCAGGGGAGGTACCGGTGCATAGGCAAGTCTTTGTGTAAAAGTCGAAACAAATACAATCACCCAATTTGCTCCCTAAACTTCGTTCCAAAGAACCCAGAAAGGGTTGGCTGATGCGCTGCCCAGCGAATGGCTTGAAGGCCTGCTCGACTTCACAGTAAGCCACATGAAGTCATGGCAAATGCAAGGGCTCGGCAGATCGAAAGGTTCGAGATGATTTAAGTGATAAAGCTGAAATAGACTCATCTTCATGCAGGCAAGCTCTGTATATATTTACATTGGACGCCCCAGGCGATGCAGTACCCCGTCTGTCTGTCCGTTAAAAGATTCCAACATCCTTTGGGGCATTGGATACAGGATAATTCACGACCAAGGTGAGATGTGCACGTCACCAGGAGCCAGGTTAGCCGTATGTCTCACGGAATCTTCAACAGTGCAGGTGAGACAAGATAATGAGACACTGGATAAGCCGAGTACCGGTGCCCGAGTCTATTCTCCGCATTGGTGAAAGCCTTCCGTTTCCGGAGGTCTGCTCCCAGATCTAGGCTTTCCTAGCCTACTTCCTCCATAATTCTTTCACATTCATTGGGTATCGCTGAGTCGTCCGGTGACCATTTGTGATCTTTGAACGGAAGCGGACATCATCCCCGCGGCGGCTTCTCTCTCCCATTATCTTAACACCGATGAAAATCTCACGCATAAGAAGCGCTTTGTTCAATCCATAGATGATCTGAGGCTCGCGCCGGTGCACCAATGCGTGTACTGTCTCGTTGCCTCCGGCGTAAGCCACCGAGGCAGTGTCTCGGTCGCCACTTTTGCCAGAAACTTAATCCATGCATAGATATTGAGAGTCAGCCCCACGACCCTGTCTTGTAGTCTCAACGTCATTTTCGTTCGTACACGACTCTCGGAGCCGAAGGAATCATGAGGAAATCCCACCTCCTCGCGGCATTGGCCGCCATCGCGAGAATCGTGACCGGGCTTGGCTATTCGAGCTATCCAAACTGCGCAGTACGTTTCGAGATTCTCTTATGAAGTACCCATACGAACATGGTCTCACATTTCGCCAGGTTGTCTGTGTGATGGACGCATTGCCAAGGTCGCCATGCCGCGCGCTCGACGCCGCTTGCCTCTGCGCCGATACCACTTTCACGGATCTAGTCGCGCCTTGCATCAAGGCCAACTGCACAATGGCAGAGCGTTTGGGTGAGAGCCCTTCAGCTTAGCAGAGGCAGAGTTGTTGCTAATGTTGGACGCAGATTCCGTGAGAGTTTCGGCAACTGCGTGTGGGGTGACAGTTGCGGACAACACGGCCCTTCCGCGGTATCTCACTGGCATACTGTTTGCATTGCCAACTGTGTTCATCGGCATCAGAATACTCAACAAAATCTTAAATCCTCTTCCTTGGGGCGCAGATGATT
The DNA here is from genome assembly GCA_025330015.1 of Colletotrichum sp. SAR 10_77. NCBI lineage: Eukaryota > Fungi > Ascomycota > Sordariomycetes > Glomerellales > Glomerellaceae > Colletotrichum > Colletotrichum sp. SAR 10_77. The sequence continues at coordinate 20,126 of JAKMWV010000092.1, forward strand.
TCATGGCGATCACTGGATACGTCAGTTGGCCCACTACGATATTCTCCAGGACTTTGCTGATGCAGACAGCGCAGGTTTGCACTATTCCTTTGGTGCCCTTGATTTATCGATGTGAGTGATCCAAAAGCCCTCGCTGTTGCAAAACTGAGCTGACCGTATCGAAGCGTTGGATATCGGTCTCGGAGATCCTGTCTGGACAGTTGCGCCCACCAAGATGGTGGAATTCCTTCAGGTAAGCAACAGTTTGATTAAACAATCACCGCAAGGTTTCTGTTGAAAGAGCACAATAGCTAACAATTGAAAATTTCAAGATGCTGTTTGCTACACAAATTCTCTACGTCGTGGGGCTCATGACCCTCAAAGCATCAGTGCTGTTCTTCTTTCTTCGAATCTTCCCAACACGCGGCTTCCGAAAGATCATTTGGGCCACCCATGGCCTCAACTTTCTTGTTGGACTCATTTACATAATCCTGACCTTCGCGCAGTGCCGACCCCTGTCACTGTATTGGACGGGCTGGGATAAAAATGAGAGCTTCAAGAACGAGAGGTGCCTCGACTTCAACAAATTCATCTTATCACACGCTATCATCAACATCATCCTAGACGTCTGGATGCTGATTCTGCCATTGACGCAGCTGTACAAACTCAATTTGGTTTTGCGGAAGAAAATTGGGGTCATGCTGATGTTTAGTGTGGGATTATTGTGAGTTTACATTCATCAAACACATCCCTTCATCACTAACAAATTCCAGTCTTACTGCCGTCAGCGCCATTCGGATCCACACAATGGTCCGCTTCATGACAGATAGCAACGTCACATGTAAGTTCGAGTCCGCAAGTCCGCAACATGCTCATTCGAGTCGCTGATCGAATCCTCAGCTCAAGCACTTTGGGTCTATGTCTGGACGTTCACCGAGCTCTGCGTTGGCGTGTTTGTAGCGTGCATGCCAAATGCCGGTCAATTGTGGAGGACACTGTTCATGAAGCCAAAGGCAAAGGCGATCGGAGAGTCCAAATCCAGACGACACTCTGCATATGGAGCAGAGATGCTCTCGTTACCGGAACAGAGTCAGAAGCATAGAGAAAATTCGGTCGTGTCATGTAGTGAGGGATCAGAAACTGCTGTTCCACAGTCTACTCACTCGCCTGTCTGACACATTCCTTCGGCGTATATCATTGTACATATTCATCATCAATTGCCCGTACATGCTCATCGATTGATGATCCCATATAGTGATACCTATAGAGAATCTAATTAGGCGCTCTCCTCGTCATCGCTACGCTTCTTGTTCAAGTCACGATCCACCACATCGTCGAGCACTGCCAATCCTTCCCTCTCGGCGCGAACTCTTGCTCTCTTCAACCGACGAGTATCCGACTCCGTCTTCCTCGTAACCCACCACGTTATGCAGGTGATGATGGCACAACAGCCAACTAACGCCATCGCAGCAGCAAAGCTGGTCTGATAACGCGGCGCGTACTTCGATCTGAAAATCTGAGGGCCGATGGCGCCACCAATCTGACCATAACTGTTCACAAACCCGATACTGAACGCAGATCCTGTAGCTCTAGATGTGGTTTGCACTCGCCAGGGCCACATTAGCGGGAAGAAAGCGGCAGTGAAGGCATTTCCAATGAGGGTCGCAGCATAGACGGCGCCGTTGGAGGGGTACGCAACGAGAACTCCGTAACAGGCAAGAATGACGGCGAAAACTCCAAGAGGGTAGAGAGGCCTTGGTATGAGACCCTTGTCTGCGAAGAAACCGGTGACGCCAATGACAAAGATTGCTAGTATTGAGATGGGCAGGTTGAGCAGCTGAGCCCTGGCAATCGTGGTGAATCCGAGGTTTGCGATAACGGTTGGCTGGTAGAAGCGGACTCCAGAAGTGCCGACGGTGAAAGTAGCCCAAATGGCCGTGAATAGCCAGAGTCGACGATCCTTAAGCGAGTCAACGATTTCATTCCAATTGAAGTTCATCTCCTCGGCTCTTGGTGCGTTTGCTGGTAGTCGGGCTTGGATGAAGGCCTTTTCCTTGTCGCTCAACCATTTCGCGGTCGGTGGGACTACCTGTGTCAGTACGTATGCTTTGATATCTATCGGGGCGGTCAAAGGAACATACAATCAGGAAGTAAGAAGTAGACAGCTGTTCCCAGTACGATCGTAATAAGGCCTTCCACCAGAAATAGCCTAAAACGCTGTTAGTACTCTGGTCACTTTCGCTCCATTCCTACATGTTGCAAGACTTACCACTGCCACCCTGATAGCCCCCTGCTACCTGAAACTGTGTCGAAGGCAAAGGCTAGAATTCCGCTGAAAATTCCAGACAGATTTCCTAGAACGTCTCCGGTATTCGTCAGCTCTAGGTTCGGTTACTTGTTCCATGGCTTTTCACTCACAGAAATAAAGTAGACGAATGGACATTTCATCGGGTCTGTACCAATACGTCATCTGAAGAATGACTCCTGGGAACATTCCAGCCTCAAACTGTAGGATTAAAACATTAGCATCGAATCAATCGGGCAATATTATGGGTCACCTACTGCTCCGAGGATGAACCGCGTTGCATAAATGCCGCCCTTGTTGCTGACGGGCACATGGCAAAGCAGAGCAATGCCCCACGAGATCATGATTCTCGACTGCCAAGCACTCGGTCTGAACTTCTTCAACAACAGGTTCGAAGGCGCTTCAAGAACGATGTATGGAACCTTTCTGCGTCAGTAAGCCCGCACCTTTCGCGTCCCGGGATGCATCTTACATAGTACAAAACGTTGAGCAAATTGTACTCATCCGACGTCATGCCCAACTGCGTCATAATATTCCTAGAAGTCCCCTTGTTCATGATTCGCGCGTTTGAGATGTTATCGGCGTCAATGTTCTTCATCAGAAACAACAGCGAGCAAATTGTCATGATGCGGAAGTCGACGCGCCTCATGAGGGCCTTCTCCTCCGCGGCAGTGAGAAGTGACCGCGCCCGCATGCGCTCAGCATCGAAGCCGGATACATCGCTGACTGCCGTGGTCTCGTCCACTTGCTCTCCGCGCCTGGCAAATGTCAGCCCGTCGGATTTGCTGGGCTCGCCTTGGTCTGGCAATGACTGGGTCGGCGTCGATATGTCTTTTGAATCGGCCATATTGGGTCAATACGATGACTCTGGTATCAAGAAAGCTTCAACATAGAATGCAAAGGTCGGGTCATGAGAGTGGGAAAAACATTGCCGTTCGAGTTTTGATGGCATGGATGCTAACCTCATCGATTTGGCGATAACCGACGTGCCAAGAAATGCATCATCCTCAAAATCACAATGACCAACGGAAATAAGCCGAGCTCAGATACAAATCCCGATCATGTCATCGAATGCTAGAATCGCGAGCAAGGTATATGCAAGGGGATGATTCGCTGCCGCTTCTTCAGCGTGGGATGCAGCAGGCGTTCGGGCTGCAACTCCGCGATAAATCCTCCATTTCACTCCTGAACGATCCTTTCATGGGGGCCTTTCAACCAGGGCAATGGGCATCCAAACCGCAGCTGTTGTCATTGAGTGAGGTTGGTTGCAGTGAGCGGGCGACGTCCGACGACAATCCTTGCATTCGCAATCGGACCCCGCGATGACGAGATGCGGATGCCGTACCCCATGCACACCCATTCCCACGACAGCGGGCCGAGTACGGAGAAATTGTATCTGTCGGACATTAAATAGTGAACGGCTCAACGATGCTTTTGTGGGGTTATGAAGAGGCCGAACGGCGAATCGCATGAAGTCATCTCGAGGGACAATTCCAACCTAAAGTCTTAGCATTCTATCGTGAATCGTGATCAGAAAGCCCGACATGGCGGCTGCAGTCCAACGAGCACCAGCTAGCGAGCACAAGACCTCGTTGCCTGTGTATCATCAAGTCCCCGAGACAAAATATGAACGTGAGTATGCATGGAGATAGCTTTCACCTGGAAGTCCTTCGCTCATACCTCAGCTTGCAGTGGAATGGGCAGACCTTGTAACTCTGGATCTTTCCAAGTTCGATCAACCGGGCGGCAAGGAGGCGCTAGCCAAACAGCTTTTTGATGCCATTCAAAATATTGGGTTTTTCTATATCGTCAACTTTGGACTTAGTCAAGAAGAGGTGGACCGTCAATTTGCCATCGGCAAGTCCGTCTTCGAGCTGCCGACGGAAGAGAAGCTCAAGTACCGAGCTGACCTCGAGAATGGGGGTTACAACGGTTACAAACCGCTGGGTCTCAGGGTATGTGTGCTATGCTCAGAATGATTGACGTGTCGCTCACAAAAGTGCCTCCAGGAAGTCCGTCCCGGTGTGTTTGACAACACCGAGATCTTCAACATCCCCAAGTTCATCCCAGCCTTTGAGCGTCCTCAGCCAAACGTGATCAACGAGAACAAGGAGGAGATCGAGCACTTCGCTCGCCACATTCACAACAACATTGTGCAGAAACTTCTCACTCTCTTCGCAATCATATTGGAACTTCCAGAAGATTACTTCGCGGGCCGACATAGATACGACGAGGCCCTGTCAGACTGCCACCTGCGATACATGAAGTATCACGCGCGCGATGCTGAGACGAATGCAAAGCTCGAGAACGTCTGGGTCAAGGGCCACACGGATTTCGGAAGCCTGACCCTCCTCTTCCGACAGCCTGTTGCGGCACTGCAAGTTCGCGGGAGTGATGGCAGTTGGAAATGGTAAGCACCCGGTCATTTCACTGCCTGAAGACATACCTAATACTTAATTACAGGGTCAAGCCTTATGATGGTAGCATCACGGTCAACGTGGCAGATGCTTTGGAGTTCCTCACCAATGGCTTCCTCAAGAGCAGCATCCACCGAGTCGTGGTGCCGCCTCCTGACCAAGCTGGCATTGATCGCTTGGGCGTCCTCTACTTTGTTCGTCCCGAAGACAGTCTTGAACTGAGACCGGTGCAAAGTAAAGTTCTTGAGAGACTGGGATATGACTCAAATGCCAACTCGGAGTTGGCTGGTATCACCGCAGGGGAGTGGGTCAAGGCTAGAGTTCGGGCGGGCGTCAACAGAAACAAGCAAGCGAGAAGCGAGATCTCTGAGCAGGAGATTGTGAAAGGCGTCAAGGCCAAATATTACGACTAGCTAAAAGTTTGGCTGTCGCAAAGGGTGTGAAGTGGAATCTTTATTGGTCATCGTTGACGTACTTATGAAACACATTTGCGTAAAACTTTTGTCCAACATCCCGATGACTCCGAATCTTCGTCCGCAATTGATTCTCACCCCACGTGTCATACTTGCCTTTCAGGAAGGCCGAGTCGATCTCCCTCCCTTCCTCGGACTCTAGCGATAAACCTCTGATCTCGGGCTCCTCGAAATGTGCTCTCAACGTCCCAACAGCCTCCTCTTTTGTCAAGTCCCGCCTGACACCCTGAAAGAAGGGCACGCTGAACCTCTCTAAAGAGCCAGAAAGCACGCGATGCGTCGTTGCCTTGCAGACTCCATTCGTAACAACCTCAAAGGCCTGGCCGATGTTCACGACGAACGACCCTGGCAAAACAGGCACATCGATCCAGTCGCCGTTCTTATTGAGTGTCTGCAGGCCCTTGATATGCGGCGGAGACGCTTGCAGTAAGAACGTCCACCATCCCGAGGAGTCTTTGTGAGGCCCAACGCCTTGGCTTCCCGCCTCGCTCTCTGGTAGTCCTGGGTAGTGAACCAGCTTCAGCCGATGCTGGTCCGATAGGAACGGCAGAAAGGTATCTGGTGGCAGCGATAGCGCCTTTGCGACCAGGTGTAAGAATCTCTCGCCGAGCCCTGTCATCTCAGCGATGTAGGCCTCGATTATTGGACGCAGCTCGGGAAAACCAGAAGGCCACTGCACTCATCAGCCAAACCCAGCCCTCATGGCAGCGATAACCTACCTGGTTAGGACCTCTCAGTCGTTCTCGCAGAGGCACACCCTCCCTCCACACATTTTCAAGCTCTGTCGCGAACTCGACCTGCTCTCTACGATCACTATTCCCAGCAGTAGTCTCTGACCCATCCCCGCTGTATCCTAGGAAGTGCGGGGAATTCCTCAGCGCAATCTCATCCTTCGCTTCGGCGGGCAGGGCGAATAATGTTGGCAACGCTTCGACGACATTTGATATCGTTACTTCGGGAACGCCATGGTTGATAACATACAAGAAGCCGACATTGATGAGCGCATCCCGGAGTTGATCGAGAAGAATCGGCTTCGTCGCGGGGTCAGACGCGAGGGAAAGGTCTATGCGGGGTATCTCGGTGAAGGTGTGTGCTTGCGACATGACTCTCATTTGAACGCAGTATTTAGATGTTATCAAGTTAGATCAGTTTTTTCGGGACTAAGAGATGCATGGTCAAGATATCCCCGGCCACCCGCCCGTCCGAGCGGCGTGTCTGTCGAAGGGTCCGTTGCCGGCGCCGGACCCCGGCAGCGCGGGGTATGGCGCGACCTCGAAGGAAGCGCACGTCATCTGCGAAGCCAGAAGCAAACGGCGAATCAGCGCATTCTAGAGTTCGTCTGACACCACGCAGTTCAATACAAGCATCTGATGAACACCGTCCCATGTGAGGGTTACCGCACAAGGGCCGGTCGCGTCCGGCTCCGTGCGATCTCAAAGGCCTGGACTACAGTGAAGCTTGGCTCTACAGTCGACGTCTTTGAAGGGTTCAATTCCCCCATTCATGCAAAATTGCTCCGCGTTAAGACGCGCTCAGACGCGCGATATGAGTGCTGAGTCGTGCCACTGGAGCGTGACAACGACGGTGAGAGTATGTATGAATAGCCTGAAAATCTTCAACCGAGTTGACGACAAAAGCAATAAACCCCAAAAAAGGATAGTGATGCTCAGAGGCGGATTCGAACCGCCGTCAACACGGTATCGCTGAGTGATGGAGACCACAACGTATCATCCTAACCAACTAGACGATCTGAGCGACTGGATCTCTTCGTGAGGGACCTGGCAGGGCGTCCGGATTCCGAGTTTGTGAGCCCTAGCGGGACCCACAGCGGATTCAATCCCCTGGAGCAGAGCTCGACCCGCCGTCTCGCTCAGCGTGAGCTTCCAGGCCCATGTCGAGATTCAGTAGTTGAGCAGGATGTTCCGACGGCAACTTCATGATGCAATGTAAAGATTCTTCTCCAAAGGTGTGGTACCTCATTTCACCCGCAAGAGACACATACCCACCTTCGGTGCTGGAGAGTGTTGCATCGCAGGTTTCCAGCACGGTCTCCTAACGGTGGAACGACCGAATCGCTTCTTCGCTGTGTCCATGAACCGCAAGCAACCCGGATGTTGCTTTTTGTGAGATAGTTGCCAGCAATACTTAATTGCATATATTCCGTTCATCTGTTGGGGCTCGTTGAAGAAACATAGAGGGAAAGTTCTCTCACTGTGCATCGCGTGACGTGATATGAAGCTCATGCGAGCTTTGAACCGTTCGCTGGCTTTTGGACGATCTGAAAGGACAAGTTCCCACGTTTAGACAACATGTGTTCGTCTTATCCAAGACGACCTTCGCGCAGTGAGCTGGCGGCAAGCCTACCGGCGCCACGCTCATCCTCCAAGGCGGCTCCTCGGAGGTTTCGAATCGGCCAAGCCGATCCGCGAGCTTGATTCAACCACCATGTGTCATGGAAAGTGTTCCGTCGAGCCCGCGTCCAATCACAACTCACATAATCATTTATGCCTCACTCACAAGATTGCGATTTAATATCCAGGGACATGAGCTTCATGATGTCACCACCCTGGGCCGTTCTACAAAAGAACCCTCACTCGATAAGATAACACCATGAGCTAGGTTATGCCTAGCTGACGTGCCAGAACCTAATTTCCTGAACAGGCAGGTCGGGGTAGCGCTGCACTACCATGAAATGGCGGTTCACAATTTCGCGCGCAGAGCCCGTCCGTCCCGCCCTCGCGAAAACCCTGGAATACGGGGGACTTTTGTTCCCGCACCGTGTCTTCGATCGGCACTTCGCATGAGCTCTCGCGCCCGATGCTATCCGTATGCAAATTCACCTGCCCCAACTGCCCTGGACCAACCTCGCGCAATAAGCAAAGGGACCATGGCCCCCAATGCCGACATTGCCGATGCGGGGAAGTGCCCGGTAGACAAGCGAATAAACAGCGGTTCACCGTCGAGATCTCCACGTCCACAACGTGTGCCGTGATCCGGTCACCTACTGTTGTGACATCAACGCGAAAGATGGCGCGAGTCTTATCAACAGAGTGGATGATGATGATGATGGCGACGATAATGCTGCCTCTTGATTGCGACCCTGGAGGAGCCCGCTATATAAAGACCTAGTGCCAAGCCTGTTGGTTCTTGGCGCATCCATCGCGACCAACAACGGGATCATTGAAGCTACCTTCGCCATGCATCTCAAGTTCCTCAGCGCGCTGTTGGCGTTCGGGACCCTGTCCCAGGCGACTTTCAACCAGGGCGCCCTCAATGCCTTCAACCGCGAGCACCCACGACGACAGGGCCACACGCGAATCCCCTCTCCCGCGCAGCAGCCCGTCGAGAAGCGCGACACGTCCAAGTTCTTGACTGAGAAGTCCAAGAAGTTCGTCGTGAACGGCACCGCGATTCCGGACGTCAACTTTGATGTTGGCGAGTCCTACGCCGGCCTGTTGCCCATCTCTCAGGACCCCAATGAGGAGAGGCAGCTGTACTTTTGGTTCTTCCCGAGCACGAACCCCGATGCCGACAAGGAAGTTCTCATCTGGTGAGTCGTCTCGCGTGAGAAGTGAAAAGAAGCTTCTGACATGAATCCTACAGGTTGAACGGCGGACCAGGATGCAGCTCCCTCAGCGGTCTGATTACCGAGAACGGCCCGTTCCTGTGGCAGGATGGCACCCTTGCGCCAACACCCAACTCCTACAGCTGGACCAACCTGTAAGACAGCCCACGATGCATAAAATGAGCTCCTTCAGCTAACACGCAATCTCAGGACCAATGTGATCTGGGTCGAACAGCCCGTCGGCGTCGGCTACAGCCAGGGCACGCCCAACATCACCAACGAAGTCGAGCTCGGCCTCCAGTTCATCGGCTTCTGGCGCAACTTTATCGACACCTTCAGCCTCGAGGGCGCCACGACCTACATCACCGGCGAGTCCTACGCCGGCTACTACGTGCCCTACATCGCCGACGCCTTCATCACCGCCGAGGACGACAAGTACTACAAGCTCGGCGGCGTCGCCATCAACGACCCCATCATCGGCGACGGCACCCTGCAGCAGCAGGCCGTCATCTACCCCTTCATCGAGTCCTGGCAGAACATCTTCAACCTCAACCAGACCTACATGAACGCCCTGCGCTGGACCCACGAGTACTGCAACTACTCGAGCTACCTCGACGAGTACGCCACCTTCCCGCCCAAGGGGCCCTGGCCCGTCCTGCCCGACCCGTACAGCGACCCCTCCGGCAACTACACGTGTGACATGTTTGACTGGGCGTACGAGGGTGCCCTCGACGCGAACCCGTGCTTCAACATCTACCACATCACCGACACGTGCCCCTTCACGTACTCCCAGCTGGGCATCGTGAACCAGGTGCGTCATCCACTTACCCACCAGCTTGTCCCGCAAAGTCACTAACTATCGTTCCACAGGGTGACTACAGCCCCAAGGGCGCGCAGGTCTACTTCAACCGCACCGACGTCCAAGACGCCATCAACGCGCCCCACGTCGCCTGGTACCAATGCACCCCCAAGAACGTCTTCGGTGGCGGCGACCCCAACTCCAACTCGAGCGACACCTCCCCTGCCGCCGCGCAGAACGAGGTCCTGCAGCGCGTTATCGAGCACACCAACAACACCATCATCGGTGTCGGCCGCCTCGACTATATCCTCCCGCCCAACGGCACTCTCTTCGCGCTCCAGAACACCACCTGGAACGGCCTTCAGGGCTTCCAGAAGTACCCGCAGGACCAAGAGTTCTACGTGCCCTTCCACCCCGAGTACAACGACGGCCGCCTGAGCGAGGCCGGCGTCGTGGGCGCGTTCGGCTACGAGAGGGGCCTGACGTACTACGAGGTCCAGCTGGCCGGTCACGAGTTGCCTGGGTACACGGCTGGGTCTGGGTACCGTGTGGTTGAGCTGTTGCTGGGTAGAATCAAGTCTCTGGGTACTGTTGAGGACTTCACTACCCAGAAGGGTGATTACCAAGGGAACGCGACGATTCCCACCCTCTGAGCTGTTCAAAAGCAATGGCCTGTGATATACAATTCTATGTAGATATTAGTACCATACGTACGAAAGAGAAATACCTTTCAGAGCATGCTTGCGCGACCAGTCACCGACCAACAGAAACATGTGATGTACAAGGTTTAGTATTATCAATACTAGTTTTAGGTATTAGTAGACTGCAGTCGTAATACTGCAAGAAAGAGCCATTGCCCTTTCAAGCTTTCGACACCTTGCACTGAGCCGTTGCAGCAACAGAAGGATCCGACTCCGAGGTGGCCTTCAGCGTCACCACAGCTGCGTCGGCAGCATCTGCACTTGCACCAACCGACACAAACGCCGTCTTAACTTCGCCAAACTTGGCTGTGACCAAGGCGTTAGGAATCTCGACGCGCCAGCCAGCTCCCTCAACCTCGGCGCTCAACCTGTAGACGTCCGATGCGAGGAACGCCGAAACATCCTCCGGGTGCTGTGCGTCATTCGGGTCTACTGCTACATATGCGCCGCTATTGCTAAGCTGGAAGGAACACGAGACGCCTTGGGTCGTGGCCGTGTTCTGTTCAAGAGCCGTCACCTGGCCCTCCTCAAGGGATATGTCGTGAACGCTAGCACCCCCCTCGCCGCCGATGGAACGGACTGCAACGGTGTAAGACAAGACGCCGTCGTCGTTCCGATGGCGGTCAATGATGTAAAAATGAAGATCGTTGGCCTCGTCAATGAACTCAAACTCGCTGCCAGAGTTGGTGCCCGCGTGGAACAGCGCGTCTGCCAGTTGCCGGTAGTCGCCCATGGTGATCATCGCAATGGAGCCGTTGGGCCGGTGGAAGTCGACGAGCTCAATGTCTTCGGGGTGGGCGTCGATGACCCACTGGAAGGGCTGGTTGTCGACGTTCTTGGACTTGCTGATCAGGACGCCGGAGTCGGGCGTGAAGCTGTCCGATCCCATGCGGTCGACGACCTCGATGTCGTAGTTATCCCAGCTTCCGCCATCGCACAGGGGCTCGGTCTGGATGTCGCAAGCGGGCGACCGGTCGGCATCCATGATGATGCGGATTCCCATGAGACCGTCACCAGGATCCACAGATCGTGCTGTCAAATCTGCGACAGCGATTCCCGAGGTAGCCAGTGCCTCTCGAGACAGCCAGAGGATATCGGATCGTTCGATGAGTCCCAGTTGGAACTTGTCCCGGAGGGTGTGGAGCGAACCCATCGAAGAGCCTTGTAAGGCGGGGATCTGCCACCTAGTGTGAGGTCCGCCTGGACCATTGAAGGAACCTCGAGACATCATGGACCAAATTCCAGTGTAGGCTCTGCGCAACGGAGTGCCGTATGGATTGTTGTAATTATCGCCAATGTCGAGCAAGTGACTCAGCTCGTGAGCATAGACAGCCATGCCAGAGCTCTCGCCCTGAGTAGACGAGCCACCACCGGCGTTGGGCCACAGCGTGGAAGCCGCGGCCCAGGATGTCCAAGGAACGTAGCGAGTACGCGCCCAGTTTGGAAGAGATGTGTTACCAGTCTTGGGAGGACCGAATTCATCAGGAACATCCTCAGGTCCGTCGAACTTCATCTCGCCGAACTCCTGCCACGTCGAAGACTCGTCTTGGCCCGCAGAGAGAATGAAAACCAGCTCAAAAGCATCGGCCGTGTCGTTACCAACGTCATTGCGCCAGGCTGACAGCGCATCCGTCCGGATGTTGAGGTTGCACGTCTCCCCAGTCGGACAGGCGCCAGGATTCATGTCATCAGACACACCATACTGATATCCGTTCGCAGGCAGCTGATATGCGCCAAAGGCAGTGAGATCGACACCGAAGCGCCCAGCCGAGTCCTCCATCCAGTATTCGTGGAGCGTGTGTCCCTGGTTGAGGTCATTCGGCGTGTTGAGGAGGTCGCGGTAAAAAGTCGGCACCTTCTCGCGGGCAACATCGGCGGCAGCGGGTTGCGGGTTGTTGAAGATGGTTGAATGCGCCGGCTGACTGATCGTGAAGTTGCGGTCGGGATAGTCCACGACGACAAGCGCGATGTTGAAGTTGCGATTCGAGCCCTTGCGGGCCGGGTTCGACCAGTCCGTGCCCGGCGGCTTCACCCAGTCGTCCCACGTCATGTTGTCGGGGTTCACCCAGTTCTGGGGGTCAATTGGCTCGAACGGCGTGTATGGGCCGGATGAAGCCGAGGCCACAGGCCCGGCGAAGAGGGCCCCGATCGCGGCTGCGAGGACGGCCGTGAGGCCGCTGCGGCCGTCGTTGAGCTTCATCTCGTCGGTGATGAGGCGGAAATTGACGGGCGATGCGCGAACGATCCACCACCAAACACTGGCGCAGGTCAACAGAGAGAGGACGAAGACGCGAGTGCGACGGAAACTGGACGACGAATAAGTATGTTTACTGCGGCAGGACGCCAAGACAATACTGCGGACCTTCTTTCTCTGACCTCATGATGGTTCGTTCCCCGCTCCAACGTTATCTCCTTCTCTTTCCATGACCCCGGTTCCTGCATCTTGGTCGCACATGGCGGTTCACCAGGCGGGGAGGTGCGCGTTGAGTGCCAAGAGGATCGATCCTGCTCGTCGTCCTTGTGCGATGGCACCTGCTGCTTCAGGAAAGCACCCATGTCCACTTGGACGCGTCGATCGGCGTGCACATGGGCTGCTTGCCAAGAGTGATCGGATGAGTCGGTTGCAACACCGAAAAGACTCAACAAGAGATTTTGAGGAGAAGGACGTTGCTTATATGTTTCTAAATCTCGGTTGAGGAAGTCAGTGATATGAAGGGAGCAGCCCGGGATACATCGGAAGGGAGGCCCGGAGTCATGATAAGCCAATCGTTTCAGACTCCATAGCGGGTGGCTGGGGAAATGGGCCTACCAAAGTGGGGTATTGCGAGAGTGGGTCCCGTCGGGTCCGAGTCCGACCCCGGTGCCGGTTCGGTCTCGCTTCGCCGCCTAGGTGTATTGTCTTCCGCCGGCCTACCACCTCCTCCCGGCCTGGGAAACACCTGTCCTGGCGATTTCAACAATGTGATTGAGTTCATCAAGAAGAATGTATTGATTGTATCAATTCATCACCCTTGCAATTAGCAGACACAAGATTTATACAAGCCACATTTTGACTCCGTCCTGAGCATCAAGCTCCCGATCAACACTAGCACCACAAGCCAAACGAAAGTGAATCCAGTCGCGCAAACAGATTTGCCGGAAAGTAACCGCCCCGAATCTCATCAGCTGGTCAACCCCAATTCGCTTCACTAAGATCCCCACTCCTGAATAATGAATGTCGCCGTCATTCCCAGCGACGAATCTGTTGTCATCTTCCAGTTCGTCATCCTCCATTTCGTCATACTCTACTTCCTCATCCTCTATTTCGTCATCATCCAGTTCGTCTTCCGTTTCGTCATCGTCTTCCGCGTCATCAGCATCTTCAGCATCTTCAGCATCGCCAGCCTCGCCAATCTCGCATCCCAGCTCGTCAGATTTTACACCAGACGCCGCCAGAACAAGAAACTCGCACGAAATCTCGTTATGAGATGGTTGAATGTCCGGTAAAGCCTCAATCACCGCATTACCCCAGATACCATCAATGGCAATCACCAAGCCTTCCTTTCCGGATATCGAAATGAGAGTGCCTCGACAAATATGTCCCTGGACGGGGATCTTGTCAGATATCAGCTTTGACCTTTCATTTGGTCTCCATGTGCTGGTCAGCTGAGTCTTTCGATACTTGTCATAGTTGTCCGGCCCTATAGGCATGTTCTCAAACTTCTCGCTCAGAAGCATAGTGTCTTCCGGTACCCAATCACGGCATGGGTTCTTGAATTGAAACCCGGTCACCTTGTAGAGCCGATGAATCTCTCAAATCTCGGTATCACTTGGATGGGCATAGGCATCTCACTTGGATGGGCATAGGCATCTTGATTAACCATCTTACGTTCAACCTTGGTGATCAGCTGCGCAAAAATACACCTCTATGCCTGATAAGCTTCGCTACAACCCAGCCGATTTGAGGCTCTACTTTACTCTGGACAATGTTTATAAGATGGCCGCTCTCGTTCGGACGTTTTTCGCACTGAATTGGAGGACTCGAGTATTTTTGTGGAGGGCTCGACGTAGTATATCTCACAGAGTGGGAGGAACAAGCCTCCACTAGACTTATCTGCAAACTGGGATTGCGCCCTCCGTCCCCTACCTGGGGTAAACTTTACCTTCGATCACGATCCATCGACCGACAACGGTCTCCCAGCTGGTGAGGCTCTGACCAAGCACAGCCATAGAAGCCCACACACATGGGGACCATGCCCAACGGGAACAAGCACATGCTCATCAGACGGCCGACGTTGCCAAACTTTCCGGTATGCTTGTGATGAGGGAGTATTCGATGAGACAGCTTGCGCGCCGTCCTTTCAAGTCCAACCTGGCAAGCCTTGTATCGCTTCAAAGGCCGATAACATCGAGAATTCATCGCAGTCAACGTCAAATCTGAAGAGAGCTGCGCCCGCTCAAAAAAGTCACATGACTACTCGTCCGTCAGATCATGTGAAGGGCTCTAAAGCACCTGCCAAGAACTGCATCCCCAAGACTGGATACAAGAGGCCAAAACGTAACAATTAAAACTTGTGCTCTGGCAGGACCCGATTTCCAGGCGTCGGTCGAAAGAAATTTGGGATGTGGCATCCACGAACGGGGTCTTCATGATAACTTGACCTTTGAGGTGACTTAATGTGTAGACCACGGGTCGACTTGGATGCATGATTCTATTGGGGCCCTTTCGCATCCTATAGTGCCGGGAGCAAACACCGGTGGTCACATGATTCATTCATACATAATGCACTCATAATCAATTTTGATCTCGCTCAATTCATAATTCGTAGTCGTTGGTCGACAGTGTCCCGACCAAATAAGTTCATAATGAAATACGTCGCTTAATGTAAGCTGTCTATTGCCCAGACCCGAGTTCCCAGCATGTAAACTCATGCAATGCGCCAGAGGTGGTGCCAGGAGGGATACCCGAGGAATCCCTCTGATGAATGAATGGTTCAATCGCCGCAATCCTCGGCACATCGGCATACAAGCGCGTTGTTAGCGCTGTTCGCTCGTTGGCGAAAAGTTCCAAAACGCTGACGTCGAAAAGGACTCGCATAGTGAGCAGCTCCTGCTTCCGCTTGTTCCCGTCAGACTCGTCGACGTATGTGAAAAGTGTGTGAGGCGCCGTATCTTCAACGACAACGACTCCTGTCTCCTTGGTTGACTTGTCTCGTCTTATCGTAAGTCTTTCGCATGAAGGATCGAATTCTATTGTTGCCTCTTGTGCGTTATCTGGGTGCTGTAGTTAGCGATCATGCTTCTTTCTCAGAGGAGCAGAGTAGTACTCACTGCCTGCAAAAGTGAACTTCAGTCCAGCCGACTGAATTTGGGGTGAAATCTCGAACGACACAATGACCTCCAGGGTTGAGCATCCCTGAGGGAAGATGAACCCATTTTCTGATCTGACCGGAGGTGTCGACCTTCTCAGACCCCTTAGCCTGTCATCGGGGACGGCGCAAAGTGTCGTTACTTCATAAGTAGGCTCGTCGCTTCCCTCCTGAACACCGTCCTGGCGGAGACCGATGGATGATATCTCTTCAAGAGACGAGACAAGAGACTTCGTCACTCTCCTCAATCTCTGAATCTTCAGAACTCGTGGGACTGATAGGAACCCAGCCCAGCCTTGCCGCCTCTTCAACTCGATCGGTAGATCCTCCTCAACGACCCATCCCACAATTATCCGTTGATTTGTCTTTGGATCCCAGAAAGAGTTGCCGGCGTAGTAGGCTCCATGGTCAAGAGGTCCACCATACAAGTGCTTCATCCTAGGTTGCCCCTCGTGCGCTTCGATGGTGCCGCACATCCAGAGTTGACCGTGGTCTTTGTCGAAATCTGAGCGACCTCTGCTCTTCTCCGTAGCTAGCAAACCCTCAACTCCCATGATTAGGAAGTCATGCGTCCTGGCGTCGTCGGGATCCTGTAGGCTGAGGAAGTTTGTCACTTCCCAGTTGGCGCCGTGGTCGGCTGACCATCTCGGTGATTGAGAGAAGTTGCAGGGAAGTGATACTAGAGGCGAAAGAAAAGACCACTTCGTAATATCCTCACTGTCAAGTCGGTAGATAAATGGAGTCGGTCCTTGGCCAAGAAGTCCACCGGAGACGATGCCATATAGTGTCTCCTCTGAGTCTCCTAGAGCTTTAGCCATGGAAGGCCATGTCGAAACGAAGGGATCTCTCCATCCCGTCACCTTGAGATCTGTCGGTGGACCAGGTAAGATCGGAGTTGCGTGGCGGTCCCAAGTCCTCCCACTATTCTTTGATGTTGCCAGACTTAATCCTTCTGACCCATAGTTGTAAGGTAGCGTGTGGTGAATAGGGAGTATCCTGGCAGAGGTGTAGAATGTCGTCATCTCCCCAGGACGAAGCTCAACAGGCGATAGACATCCCGTAAAAACACCACCTTGGTCTTCCGTTTCGGTCGGGACGATCGACGGTTTGACGGAGACATCCCATGAGAGTAGGTCGCGAGAGGTTGCGGCCCCCCATTTGATGTTGCCCCATTCAGGAGTATCTGGGTTCCATTGAAAGCCGATATGGTAACAGTCGTTGGCTCGATCATAGCCAGGTGCACACGGGTCGTTGAGCCATCCTTTCGGTGCAATCAGGTGGAATTTCGGTCTCCATTTGTTGAATGCATCTTCTTTGTTGAGAAAGACGTCACCGTCATCGGGTTCCGAAACAGAGGTGGATCTCGAGTGTGCACATGAACCACCTTCTGAAGCCGAGTTCCCTGAGGATTCGGGATGGGCAAATGGAGGACTGCTCGGCTGCTCTGATGACATGGCCAAAAGTCCAATTATCGAATCTGAAATATCAAAGTAGAAACATCAGCTCTGTAGGGCATTTTTGATGCGAACATCCGCTTGATATTTCCGGCAGGTTGGCATGTTGCTTTGAAAGGCCCCCATCGGCGCGGGAGCGGCTCGCCGCAATCGTCGCTAAATTGAACTTGCCATTTTCGGACAGTCGCCGATCACGTTCCACCTAGACAGCTGAGCCACTTCGCAACGATAATTCAACCTGTGGCAACAAACAACGTCTGCCCAGAATCAAGGAGCAAGTGACCACTCTGGGATGGTGTGCACTGTGCATCCGCGGAACGTGACTGGTTGTTGCCGTTGAATTGCCATGTTGTGTAACCTGGGGCACGCTGCAGAATTATCGGGCCTACTGGACCAGGGGTTGGTTGGCTGCTAACGTTTCCGTCGGCTAGCAATAATCACACTGGACTTGCAGATGGTTCGGACTTTGAGCGGATTTGCAGACCCGGGGAAGGCTCCGCAGGCTTGTTTTTTTTTTGCGGTCCAACTTTCTGTTGTTCGCCCGACTCTGGCTTTCTCTGCTCGACGATGACGCTATATCGCGAGGTTTTCTGTTCATGGTGCGTGATTGATTTTCCCCCTCGCCATTCAATACAAAGAAGGGGCCTCCCTGATTGCATAATCGAAAATAGTTAAGCGTTTCAGCACGGAGCGGGATGCCCGCACTGGCACCCCATGTTCTTAGTGCGGAGGCGGCGAAACTTTCCTCATCCCGCACTACTCTCCGACCTCATGCAGCCCGGCCGACGCGGTATGTCTGCCCAACGTCGCGACCAGTCAGCACCATAAGACGGCGCCCCGGCTGACGTTCGTCGCGTGTTTTGTTGCTCGCCATGGGCGATCAATATCAGATCGTCTTGGACCAGACCCTCTCGCGCGTCCTCCAGCCACGCGCGTGCGACCACTGCTTCGTGCGCAAAGTCAAGGTGAGAGGTTCCAGGCCGCCCGTCAATAGCCACCCGGCCCGGCTATGTATATCCCGCCGGCCTGGCACTAATACTGATATGCCGCTCCGGTACAGTGCGAAAGGACCATCCCGTGCAAGACATGCATCGACACGGGGCTCACCTGCTCGTACCAGCGCAGGCCGCAGTACAAGTTCAAGGCTTCAGCTGACGGCAGTACGAGTGGAAAAGGCGGCACGAAAGAGTCTTCGCAACGCACAAAAAAGAAAGCGGCTCGAAGATTGCAAGAGTCTCAAGACACCCAGACCTCAATCGAATTGACTTTCGACAGTAAGAGCGCATCGGTTGATTCAGGGCGCGAACATCGATTCGTGCCGTCAGTTCATCAATGCTTTCACGATGGCGGTCTTACAGCAGCTAGTGGGGACTGGTTGAGCCAATCCAGTATCGTGGAGTTGGACAACGATAATGAGACACATCGACGCCCAACAACAAGCCTAGTACCGATGGAGAGAGTTCCCGAGTTCACACCAGCAGCATTTCCAGATTTCTCACTAGCTGGCATGCACAACCTACCAGAATCAATACGGTCTCACACGTCAGATCCACTTTCCATGGTGCGGATGCACCCGTCACCAAAACTAGCACACGCTCAACTCAGATGGCGGCCACCTTCACCGAAGCATTCATCGCCAGCTCTCAGCGCTGCATATCTGTCTCCGCTGGGGCCTGCCAGGATATCACAACTCATAAACATCTTCCTAGCTCGACTTCATTTATCCATGCCGTTCTTCAGGAGGTCATTCTTGCTGGTAAATCTCAGGAGTCGTCGGCATGAATATGACCGTCAGTTCAACGCCTTGGTGCACAGCATCTGCGCCTACACACTATTCCAGGCAATACACGCTCAAGATAAGCCTCTACTACCAGATCGCCTGAAATTAGCCGAATCCGTACTGTCATACGTAGCAGAACAGCACGGAGGGGCAGACTTTGGGCAAGATCCTTCGGTGGAAGCCGTCATGACCAGTTTCTTTCTCTTCGGGTGTCAATTCTGCCGCGGCAATCATAATGCCGCAACGGTGCGGTTTCGTGAGGCTCTCACCTTGGCAGAGATTATGAGACTGCATGATCCATCAAGCTATGGTAACATTAGCCCTGATGAGATGGATCGGAGAGTACGAACGGTAACGGCGCTGGCGTTTGTGGAAAGGTGAGTCTGCATTCCGTCAAGTGCTGCGACGGAACGGAATCAGGACACTGACCGCCATTTCCAGGATATATGCTCTGCAACATGGCTCTACATTACAAATGCCTCGCCTGATGGGTCTGGATATCATGGCTTTCCACAGGCTCATCAAGCGTGTCTCGTCAGCCGAAGAAGCTGTGGAAGATTTAGCTGTTGAGGGCTTAGGTCGCATGATCGACCAGATTGACTTCGTCGACGAGACGGTCGTGCGATGCTGGAAGTCCGACTGCAACCTGGACCCAAATACAAATCACATCTCCGCAGAGAAGCTGGTGCAGCTCCTAAGACGATATAGTAAGCCATTAGAAGCGAGTCCGTCCATGGAAAAGGGAGGTGCCCAGCACGCGGATATTTTACTCACTCGACACTGGATCCGCAACATGCTCTGGAACCTCGCCTTCCGTCACGGCTTCACCAGTCTCTCTGACCCCAACGTCGAGCTACGGCCTGACTACGCCATCGACATCGCCGCCGAGACAATTGATGCCTGCGACTTTTTCGATATACGTTGTTTAGAAACGCACGGAGTCGGGCTGGCAGAAAAGCTGTATGACATCGCGAGCAACTGCGTACGAATTGCGCAGACATTCCCGGCGAATAGCGGCGCGTTTGCCGGTGACTTTGGAATCCCCACCTCGGACCATGATTCCTGCGCTACGTCCATCAGTGGAACTCTAGACTCGAGCTCGTCAGCAAGCGACCCATCCGGATGGGTGACCCAAATGCCTACCATCGAGGTGGACTGGGCGGCCTCGAGAACAGCCCAAGTGATGGAAATCCTCAACAGGTTTCTCGCGTTATTCGCACTGTTCCGCAAAGGAAAGCATCCGTTCCTCAAGCCATTCGTGCAGCTCATGGCAGGGCTGGACTTTCCCCATATGACGACGGGCGACCCGCCATGGGATAACGGCGTGCATATGCCGCTTGTTATGTAGATAGTACTAGCACCAGTGATATGCCAGGGTGTAGATGGGACGGGGATTATGATTTGGCGTACAGGGTAAATTATTCGGCAGTGGGTAAAATATTCGGTAAAAAAAAATGGAGAGCTATTTTTTTTTTTCGTACTGGAGAGTGCTTACAATTCCCATCCTTGGATAATGGCAAAGGCTGAAACCACCAGCTTGCCCCCGCATATTGCCCGCGCGCTTGTCATTCACCCGAATATTTTGAGCGAACACTTTGCCCGAAAGGCTATCCCCGGGCCGTCGCTTCGAAGCCTTTCCTAATCGGGACAGTTCCCGACAGAAACTGCCGCTGTATTGAACGTGGCATGGCAGGGTGCTCCCGGGCGATACTTGGCATGCTATTTGTTGGTCCGTCCCTACGATGGCATCTTGCAGATCCTCGCGGAAATGCTGCCTGGTCTTTTGTGGCGGGCGATAAGCCGGTTTGATGGTGTAACCGTGCTTTTGACGCCTTTCCTAGTGATGGCGGCGTCGTTGGAGCATATTTCCGTGGTATCTTTTGACTCGGACAGAAAAAGCGTCGGGTCATCCCCCGAACGCTATGAGGGCCCCGCGATCTGAGAATTTCTCATTTCCGACGTCAATCAGACCATAACCCGAAGCACAGTCAACATGACTTTTCAGCCTCTGAATGTCTTCATCGGCATACCCGTTTTCTCAACGACACAACTTAGGGAATTTTGTTATTGTCCTAGGGGAACTATGAGGAGGCAGCTGGCTGCTGCTGCTGTATGCGTGCTCCAAAGAACTCGATACGTGTTCTGAAGTAAGACTCAAAACTAGGATCAATAATAACACCATCCCTTTGAGCGCGGAATCAGGTTGCTCCGCGTGCTCGTCCCCGAGAGAATCGGCCACCGCAATCCATATCGCCGGCCAGTCTCGCAAGTCGGACCGCGATCTAGCGGTGACTGTGGGGCCGCAAACGCCGATTTCGGACGGACTCCGCCCGCCGGAGAAAAACCTCAATCGGCACACGTGACCCATCTTGTCTCACTCAACAACCTGCACCTTTTGAACCTCACTCACAACCGTGCATCTTCCAAACGGCCAATCCCAAAAAACAAGCCTGCAAAAGCATCAAGATAGCCCGGCGTTATCCTTTCAGCATTCACAATGTCTACAACACCGTCGCAACCCCCAGCCACCTCCGCCGTCCCGGCACAATCCGACCCCGCGGCCTTCGCCCACATCCAGAACTACATCGAGACCCGCTGCAACGCCTCCCCGATCTACAACTTCCTCTTCAACCCCGGCCTGAAGCTCACCCACGTTTCTAAGGGCCTCGTCGTCGCGCGTCTGCCCGTCACCGCCAACCACCTCAACTCCTCCGGTAGCATCCACGGCAGCGTCTCGGCAACCATCGTCGACTGGGCGGGCGGTCTGGCCATTGCAGCATGGGATCTGCGCGAGGCAACCGGCGTGAGCGTTGACATCAACATCAGCTACCTGTCTGGTGCGAAGCTGGGTGATGAGATTGAGATTGAGGGCAAGGTTGAGAAGGTCGGCGGCAGCTTGGCCTTTACGCATGTCAACATTTACAAGGTTGCTGCTGATGGATCGAGGGGTGCGACTGTGGCAAATGGAAGGCACACTAAGTTCGTGAGGAGCAGGTAATTCGGCATTATAGCCGAGAGAAAGGAGGATGGACGACTGGCGGGTGGATGGACTGGGGTTCATGACCATTAACATACCTACCTAGAGGTTCTTCTAAACATCACAAAGACCTACAAGCACTACTTACTCCAATAGAGATATTCAATAAGAAGATATCTATGATCATTGCTTCGGTGGTGGGTTTGGAAGCCATCCATCTGGTGCATATTCTGTTGGGCAGGGCAGGCCAAGTGCGCTCCAGAATGGTATGCTGCCATTTGAAGCATTTCTCCTGCAGTCTGCCAAATGGTAAGTATTTGCGGTCCCAGACGTGAAAACACTGAGCAACTTGCCCCCTCTGAAGCCCGTCGGCCACGAAAGTTTGCCTCACAAACTCGCTTGACCCGACCCAATGGTCCAGTGGCCCGGAGATGAGCCTGATGACTTCGTCGTCCCACGCTTGCGGGTACTTCAGTCCTTGGAGTTTGGGAGCGATGAATTCGTGTCTCTTCAGGCTACTAATTTATTTGGAGAAAGTATTTGATTTTCCTTTCGTTCTTGAGAAGACAACCTGTCATTGGTAATTTCTTGTCTTCTACACAACTGCATGCTTACCTATCTGCTCCGGAACCATGCCGTCTCATTAGCTCAGCTTTTCATTCGCCTTGGAACACCTAACCCTAACCCGGGTGTGGCGCCGAACGCGCGGCTTCGCATGTACAAGGTTTTCGGTTGCGAAGATGGCACCACCGAAGACGTTGTCATTGCTGGCTTCTTGAGAGCCTTTGAAGAAGGAGCTGATGTGATTACTGCCTCTCTCGGCTCGGCGCTTGGTTTTCCCTACATTGCTGTATCCATTGTGGTATCGAATATTCAGGCCGCAGGTGTGGTTGTCACTGCCGCCGCCGGAAACAGTGGCAGCGCTGGTATGTGTACCAACTCCAACTCCTGACTACGCAGCCTTAACTGACCACGTTTAGGACCCTTCTGGACCACCAACCTAGGAAATGGCTTCGGCACCACAACGGTCGGAAGTGTTGAGCAGAGTGACCGTGTTGTGTACACAGTGAAGGCGCGATCGGCCAACGGCACAACTCGTGACATTGTACAGTCCTCTAAATGACAGTGCAAGATAGCACCTGCTGACCAGCCTTTGCAATGTAGGTCTACATGGAACCTAGCGGACGTCCCTTCGATCTCGTCGGCGATCATGGTGCATTCTTCTATCCAGATGTCCGAACCCGTGATGTTTGCGACTTCTTGACTACGCAGCCAAGAGTCCCCAAGGGCAACGTTTTGGTGCAAAGGTGTGTCCGATCCAGACGATCCTGACCGGAACTCTGCTAACGTTTAATTTTACAGACAAGGTGACTGTGATTGGTCAAGAATGGATTTGATCACTTGGGGTCGGGTCGAATGGGTATTCTACTATGGCAAGCAGGGCGAGGGACTGCCAGTTCCAAATCGCTTTATTCAAGATGCTGGAGCTCAAGCCAAGGGATGTAAGTGGATATCATGCCAAAACTTCCATGACTGCAAAAGCTGATCGCGACGCGTAGTAGCCGGAATTACCTACGAGGACGGGCAATGGCTGCTGCAACACTCCGATAACAACATTACTGTCACGTTCGAGTTTGAAGAGAACCCTAGACCAGTCTCTCACCGTTGGACCGACGCCAATGGAGTCAGGACGAGTGCTTTTAGCTCTTGGGGTCCAACATTGGATTGCAGGATGAAGCCAGAGATCGCTGCGCCAGGTAAGCAAAAGCCTTTGCAGAAATGCTGCTCTTCTCATTCGGATGTCTTCTAACACAGTCTTCCAGGCGCAACCATCCTCTCCACGTATCCGCTCAAGCTTGGGAAGTGGGCCACGCTTTCGGGAACTAGCATGGCAACTCCTTATGTATGAGTCGAAACTTAACGGCGAAATGATCGCATGTACTGACGAAGATGAAGATTGCCGGCGTTGCGGCTCTTGTACTAGGGTCCAAGGGAGGCCGCAGTGGCTGGGGCCCTGACGCCGCGCGATTGGTGCACGAAAGGCTCATTGCCAGCGGTCAGCCTGTCTCCATGAGAAACGATAACTCTGCTTACACGTACGTTCTCCGCCAACATTGCCACACTTTGCCTCCCATACACGTCCATGTGCTTACATGACTACAGTCCCGTGGCTAAGATTGGGGCTGGTATCGTTGATGCCCTCAGGGCGGTCGAGTACGACACGTTCGTGTCGCCTGCCAACCTCAACCTCAACGACACCGTGCACTTCAACGGCGTGCACACAATCAAGCTCACGAATAGAGGCCAAGAGGTGGTTACGTACAATGCTACTCACCAGAATCTGAATGGCTTTCAAGCGGTTTCGATCAGCACCAAGTACGTGGACACAGATCCCGACATCGCTGGGTACTTCGCGTCGGTGGCCCTGTCAGCCGAAAGTGTCACAGTCGGACCAGGTGAGACGGTTGAGATAACGGCGTCCTTCACGGAACCGGACAACGGCGTCTACGGGCTCATGCCCGTGTACGGTGGGAACATTCATTTCTGGGGCTCCAATGGAGAAGACGTCCGGGTCACATATATGGGTACGAGCTGCAGTCCTGCCCGTCGATGGTTGTTGCTAATCTCTCCTTCTGCGCAGGCGTCAAAGGTTCCCTTTACTCTCAGAACTCATGGCTCTACACCCCGTCATTTATCCAGAACAAGAACTCGGACAGTCTCATTGGTTTCCCTGACGGGGAGGAATATTTCATTGGCCAGTGGGAGAAGCAGCCGGCAGCTCTTTATACCAACAGCTGGGCTAGTGAGGAGCAGAGTTTCGATGTAAGTCACCAACCTCCCAACGTGGACACCTCCAAAATTGGACGTTTTTGGCTAACTGCGGTCTTGCCGTCTAGTACGTGGCCAAGGACTGGACGCCTGAGGACTGGGTTTATCCTCCTGTTCCAGGCAAGAACAAGTGGTTTGGATCCATGACCAGTTCCGAACGTGTTTTCCCCACCCTGTTCCAACCTCGAATTCCCACCGGGAGGATGTTTGCTTATGGCTCCATGAACATCAGCCAGGGCACTACTCTGGTACCCGGCGAATACCGCATCCTGGCCAGGAGTTTGCGGATATATGGTGATCGCTCCAACTTGGATGATTGGCAGACAGCTTTGTCAAATTGGTTCACCCTCAAGGCGCTGCCCCCATCAAACTCCACCACCACCACCACCACATCTCAGACAGCTACTTCTACTTCAATCACTGCACCAACATCCGCTGCGCCACTCCCACCTATCGCTGTCTGTGGCGAGTCCGTTCCTATCAACCTCACGGCTCGCATTACTACAGAGACCAGCAGATATAGTCTCATGTTGAGCTCCGACTTTCTGGTCTACGGCCGCCGCGGTGATGGTACGCATTTCGAGTGGGCCCTGACCAACGAAGGATACCTCAAGACTCGCGACAGTTCGCGCACTACACCAGTGGACATCTACGCAGCCGTGCATTCCAACAACAACAGCTTGATCTACATGTACACGCCTGGCCAGATATCGGGAGCGTTCTCGTATCTTACTTGCGCGCGACAGGGAACCGAATTGCTGTGCACAGCTAACGCGAAGTCTTCTTTCTACGACTGCCAAGATCCCGAAGACAACGAGGCTTACGTTCACATCCGCAGCGGCCCGGAAGTTCGGAGTGGCTGTCGGCAGGTAACTTTCAACTTCGAGGATCTTCCGCAGACCTGCGACACGCCGACTGCTAGTTCTCCTGCGACGGTTAGCGCAGCTCCGACTGTGAGCCTCATGGTTTGAGAGTGGAATATTTTTGGGGGGAGGGGTTTGGGGATTTATGAGATCGGTGCTTCACCATTCTTTTCCCAGCTTCACGGTCACTCTTTCGTTATTGTCTACCTCGTGGACAGCCACCCTGGTCCCTTTTCGGGCGCATTTCTGTTGCTAGTTTGTGACCTACTGCCATTTGCTTTACCTTTCTTCCAGGTACATATTTACAGACAAATTATACGAGACATGACGTTGGTCACGAAGTCACTGCCACATTGTCGAGTTGTGCTGTGATCCGGGCAGAATTTTTTCAGGCCAGTTCAAGCCTAAAGTCAAAGACATTCGTGCCTTTCAATACATGCTAGGAGTATGACAATCTGGTAAGAGGCATTGAGGAGTGCTTGTGTTGAGTGCTGTTGGTGTGTAGTATTGGGGTAATTTTTCGCTTCGGACTTCTCAGAGGACCAGAGAATGTGGCAGTTGCCATCACCAACCGGTCGATTTAGATCAAAGCGACTTGAATTAACTTTAATATTTGCTTATTTGCGATGGGACCCCCACCCCCTAGCTTGGTCGGCTTGACTGCTGTTGCTGGATTGCATGGTGACTTTCTATTTCATTCATGACAGAGCCGCCCGACATGATTCTCTGTGATCGGAGCCCCGCCAAAACCTTATCTTCGCCAGATCCAGAACTCGTGAGTATGTGCTGGTCCCCGGGAGAACCGTTCCGAGACCAACTCAGTGGAAGAAACGGTGATGTGACTAGTTCTCCATGTGCTGTCTCTGAGACCACCCCGTCCATGTGCTTGCAGGACTAGGGGGAGGCGCTAAGCCATACACCTGATCCCGCTTGTACACACTACCCTGGCCCCATGTTGCACGAACCTCCTGCTGAGCTTCTAAGCGTGCCAAGCTAGATCATTAGCATTGAAAATGCTCGAGTCTCGGAGCGAGCGGGACATTTTGCGAGATTCTCCGGCCTAGGCGCCTCACACTTGGCGGCCCCAAATGCCGAGACGCCATAACGATACGTGACCCGATTCCCGAGGGCAAGTAATGATGACATATATATCAACATGAACGATTGAGAGACTTTTTGTGACGCACTCTGGCCCTCCAAAGTGTTCCCGGCAGAGGCATCTTGTGATCAACAAGGTGTGCCTGCAGGCGGTAACCTGCTATACGAAAGAATCAATAAATGAAAGTTAGAAGGAAAAAAGAGACCTCTCCAAGGCCCATATCGGTAGCGGAGTTCTGGATTTCTGTTTTATAAAATCGTTTCATCAGCCTGCAGCATAATTCAAGTATGAACTTTTTGTTCTGCGATTTGTATTTTGCAGAAGAAGAAGAACGACTCCAGCGCTAGGTACAACGGCTCCGCGCTGAAATGTAGACTTGGACTTCAGCGCGCAGTAGTCAAAAGCGCCTTTACGCGAAACAGGGGCTCGGGCTTGAGAAGGTGTCCCTAAGGTCCCCCTACCTTATGCAGGCTTTACATAGCCCCGAACTTTATGTACGCCTCATACTTATAAGAGAGGGAGTGCCGTGTTAAAACAAACACATATCTGTGGCTTTCTGTGATCCATGTTATATGGTACAGTATTCAGTAATTGAATAACAACATCATACTGCCGATCTGACTTTAAGTCATTGGCATCGGCGTCATCACCAATTTCACGGAGTCGCTCGTCTCGAGCTTGCATACGTTTATGCTCGCCTTTATTCTTTTCTCTCTCCATCATTGACAATCAATATGGAGCCTCTCGAAGTTCCCTTAGCGCCAGAGGCGACGTTCGTGAGGATGAGAAAGGACTACTCCCGATCTCTGCTTCAACTTGAGCCTTCGCAGCAGCCTACTTGGGGCAGAGCAAGCCGCGGATCCTGGATGCGCTCAGTCGGATCACTAGTCCTTGTGATGTTCGCGCCGACGTTGGTCATCTCCACCACTGTCACTCTTTCTGCATTCCAAGGCTCTCTCTCCGAGTTCCTGAAGGCCGTTCTACAGGACGGATTGATCTCTGTTGTATGGTCAAATTGGCCGCAGTTCAGTCTCAAGGTCACGGGCGTGTTTACGCTCTGGGTTATGTTCCAAGGCATCCTCTTTCGATATCTTCCAGGGCCAACACACCACGGTCAAAGAAGCCCTGCCGGACACCTGTTGACCTATCGAACTAATGGATTAAACGCTTGGTTCGTTACTCATGCATTTGCCGCTGCGCTCTGCTACTTCGACTTTTTGGATCCTGCCTTTATCCCAAAGAATTGGGGCAGTCTGGTCCTCTCAATGAACGCTGCCGGCCTAGTGCTCTCTGTCCTGGCTTTCATCAAGGCGCATCTGAGACCTACGCATGCGGATGATCGGAAGTTTAGTGGTGAGGCAACTGCGAAAATATGTTTGAATGCCCCTATAATGATTAACATTTGCCAGGATCGGTATTATACGACTTGTACATGGGAATAGAGCTCAATCCAAGAATTTGGGGTGATTTCGATCTAAAGTTATTCACCAACGGTAGACCCGGCATCATTGCATGGACGCTCATGTAGGTTTCTACGAAGATTGTCCAAAACTCACACACGTATGCTGATTCACTCCTAGTGATTTGTCCAACATTGCGTATCAGTACGAGATCCATGGCCGGATCGACCCTAACATTGTTCTTGTTACCATCCTGCACGCAATATATGTCCTTGACTTCTTCGTCAATGAGTCCTGGTACCTGCGCACTATCGACATTGCGCATGACCACTTCGGCTTCTACCTAGCTTGGGGTTCTTTTGTCTGGCTCCCTAGCATGTACACCATTCAAACCCAGTATCTTGGACTTTACCCAACAGCCACATCAACCATTTACCAGGTCGTTATCTTCTCTATCGGAGTTGCTGGGTACATCATCTTCAGGTCCGTCAACAGCCAAAAGGACCGGGTTCGGCGCTCCAATGGCCGTTGCTTCATCTGGGGGAAGCCAGCTAAGGTCCTTGTTGCATTTTACAAGACCTCGGACGGTCACAGTCATCAGAGCCTTCTCATTTGCAGTGGCTGGTGGGGCTGGTCGCGTCATGCCAACTACTTGGGGGATTTGCTTTTGAGTAGCGCAATGTGTGCTTTGGTCGGATCTGACAAATGCTTGGTATGGTTCTATGCGATGTTCATGACGATCTTGCTAGTGCACCGGTGCATACGCGATGAGGCAAGGTGTTCGGAGAAGTATGGAGCGATGTGGGAGGAGTACTGCAAAACTGTTCCGTGGCGAATCCTCCCTGGGGTTTGGTAAGGTTTTGCGTTCAGCTCCAAGCCCGTGTCAATATTGAAGCTGAAGGTATATAGAACATAGAAGTTATTACCACCGCCTGTGCAAAGCTAGTTTATTTCTAATAATGTCTTCAATGATCATGATTTACGAAAGCCAGTGTCTATTGGATAGAGTCGCCATGAACGCCCACCAGCATATCATTCGTGCCGTATGTTTTCCATATTTGACACTTAGGTAGACTACCGGTTCGCCCAGAAGACAATGAACTTTGTCACAGTCTCGTCAATCAAAAACGGTATTTCCTTTCTCACTCGAGTTCAACTATCACAAGAACTTAATCTTCACATAGGTTCCTCGACCTCAAACCATAATGCTTCAACCATCAGAATGGCCTTGAACTCCAGCCAATGCCCGGCCAGACGGCAACGAAGTTGAACATCTTGTCGGCAATTTTGACACGAACCGGGAGACAGACTTGCTGGGGCAAGAAGAGAGTAAGAGTTCACTGAAGTGCAGGGCGGAGACAGGACCACGGAAAGCGTTCGGATGCTGAAGCCAGTGACTGCCGAAGGTATGTGAGCACCAAGCAGCCGCAGGAACGTCAGATTGGATGCATGCTGCTTTGTAGATCTATCCAATCCCTCGAAATAAAACATATCTCATGCTATCCAATCATCGAATGGTTTACCTTTAGTGTATTTGCCTGGCAAAATGAACCGTCGGTGTTTATGTGTCACTGCTCCCGACCGCGATAGGGCGCACTTGTCACCTAAAATCGAGCTGTCCCAGTGAGTTGGTGGGGTCGATCCGGGCTTTGCACCGCCGAATAATGAGTCACTGCCCTGAACGCGGTCCGGAACTTATTTCCAAACGCCGAACTTCCGATTCCAGTAAGACTCTTACTTCAAACTCGTTTTCCGCTCAAAGTCAGGCGTGTTATTGCTTTGTCGTTATGAGTCTCTCAGCGCGTGCGACGGTGGCGTCAGCGCCCGCCAACGGCTCACTGCTATGGGATGTCCAAGCCGATCTCTGGAACCCAGACAGCAACCCTCAGGGCTACGTGAGCTTGGGCATGGCAGAGAACGTCTTAATGCAAGAAGCCCTCCTCAACCGCGTTGCGCAGGTTCCTCTCATTCCAGCTACAGCCTTCACTTATGGCGATGGCACAACTGGGTCGAAGCGCCTCAAGAACGCCCTCGGAGCGTTTTTGACCAAGCATTTCCACGCCTATCGGAGGGTGGAAGCTTCACACATCACAATCACGAACGGCTGCAGCGCAGCCATCGAGCATCTCGCCTGGGCCTTCGGCAACCAAGATGATTTTTTCCTGGTGGGCAAACCATTCTTTCGCGCTTTCGTGCCCACGACCGGACTGCGGGTAGCCACAAATCTTATATCAGTTCCATGCGAGGGCCTTGATCCTTTCGGTATCGACGTCGTCCAGAACTACGAGGGAGAAATAGTCCGGGCCCACGGGCGTGGCCAGAAAGTGGCAGGCATCATTCTCTGCAACCCTCACAATCCCCTCGGTCGATGCTACACAAGGGATGCAATCATTGGTCTTATGAGACTATGCCAGAAGCATAAACTTCATCTCATCAGCGATGAAGTCTATGGTCTCTCGACATTCACGAATGATATTGATTCTATTCCACCATCGACGCCATTCACATCCTGCCTCTCCGTCGACACTACAAATATCGTCGATCCGGCTCTCATTCACGTCGTCTGGGGGGTTTCAAAAGACTTTGGCTCCAACGGAATCCGCCTCGCTGCTGTTATTTCCCAGGAGAACCCGGCACTTCATAGAGCCTTGGTTCCCGGTGCACTCTACAGTATGAGCTCATCTTTGGCAGACCACACCTTCTCCAGCATTCTAGAAGATGAGAGCTGGGTAGATGATTACTTGGTAGAGAACCGAAGGCTACTTGCTCGTCACCACAAGTTCATAGTAAACTGGGCTCGGGATCACAAGATCACATATGCTCCAGGTGCAAACGCAGCATTTTTTCTATGGGCTGACCTTGGCAAGGCATACCGTGACCGACACCCCGAAAAGATCATTGAAGACCCAGAGAAGGAGATTATGGCAATCATGTTACAGCACAAAGTCTTTGTTGCCCCTGGGCAGGGTTTCGGAGCGGAAGAGAATGGTTGGTTCAGGCTTGTGTTCTCGATCGACCTCAAGACTCTCACCGAAGGCTTAAGTCGAATCATGCTTGCCCTTGAACACCAATGAAAAACGCTTAGCTATAATATTCTAAACAAATCATAGCGGCATAGCAAACATATTCAATGAAACCGTAACCGTCTCAACGACCGGCGGACAAGCACATGCGGGAGTAGCCCATAATAACCGTCCGACTATCCTGCCGTCTTTGACCAGGATTCCGACACCCTCAGGAGAGGTAGTGTATTTAGAGTAGCGGAGTCCAGGTATTCTATAAGCAGTGGCACCAAACGCTTCAGACCGCTGGTTGTAGATAGCCGCGCGGTACACAAAGTTTCTGCTGCATGTCGGGCACTGCGCTGCTATCAGCCATCCTTGATAGCGCATGTCGCCATGCACAGTACCTCCGAGCGCGTACACATGGTGTATTTGGGGCAGAATATGGGCTTCAACCCAAGGCGGGGTTTGAAGTATGTACATGAGATTGCCAATCTCTGTCGTGAGTTCCGGGGGCGGTCGTTCGTGGCCCTTGAGCCCCAGGTTGTAACATGTCGTCAACAGTTTATCCAGTTTGTGTCGGCGCTCTTCGTCATGGAGTATAACCTCAAGAAGCGACTCTGGTAAATGGAACCAACGCCCACCAATAGCCTTGACGAATTCCTCAACATTCGGTCCGATGAGGTTAAGGGCATGGTAGATATGCATCCAAAGGCCTTCTAGATTGGGTCCTTGGCGAGGTGCTCGCTCAGTCCAGAAAACCTCTCCAATTTTCGAAAGCGTCAGCTGTGGTCTTCCAGAAATGCCCTCAAATCTGACAGCATGTGAGGGGTCTTTCGTCCTTGGGCCGAGGTTGAACGTAGCAGCATCGAAGTACCCCTGCCGCTTCACCATAGGAGAGTCTGCCCCGGGACCGTCACCGGGTGTCATGAGAAGCGGGCTCATGTCGCCGTTCTCTAAGCATGCTCTCTGAATAATTCGAGACGTCTCCTCCAGGTTGTCTGAAGGTAGCTCAGAAAACTCCGGCCCAATGAGGCCGAGCAGGGCGTAAAAGAAGTCTCTCTGGGAACGACACCCCCTGCGGCATAACAGTGAAAAAGCCATACCGAAGTCCAGTTTTTTCCCCTCCTTAATGATCTTCCGCGCTTCCTCAGGCGTGCCAAGATTCCAGGGAACGATGTTTTCTCCTAATTTGGCATAATCCTTCTCCAGTGTATGAACGTCACCGACTTCGTGGACGGCCCTTTTCCAAGCTTGCCGTATTTCCTGAATGAACACGTCCTCCACTTCGGGCTGAATATGGTAACCATGTATCATCACCCTCAGATGGTTTGCTCGGACGAATTCCATCATCGTCCATACTCGGCTGAACCACTTGGCATTGCAAACCCCTGTGATGCCTGAGACTCGCTCCTCAAGTGACTTCCCATAACGAAGTCTGGATAGTACATCAGCCGTAACATCTTCCATCAGTACCAACGTAAACCTGGCATGTTGAAAGATCTTTGGAATCAGGGACAGAATCTTCCTTTTCAATGGATCATGCCATTGAGGGACACTGAGATAGTCGTACCACATCTCGATGCTGGAACCCGTTTCTTTTTCCAAGCTCTCGTATATAGATTTTGCGGATGAAAGCACTTTGAGGGCTATTTTCTCGTCGGTTACTGCGTTCGTCAAGTGTCCATGGTTTTGTACATCAGAGACTTCGGGATCCCAGACATGGGAAATCGTTGCGAAATTAACGTCCTCCATACAGCTGAGGTGCCTGTCAAACAACAGGATCTTCTTTTCAATTGAGTCGTAGACTCTGCTGAAGTTCGGAGTCGTTGCCGTCGCGTCGGGGTCAACTACACGGAGAGTTCGAACCAGCGCATCAGATCCGAGTGGAAGCTGGCACTCGATGCATCGCAGATCATCTGGGTGCTCCTCACACCAAAGGGCCGACAGCTTCGACATTCCAATGCTTCAGGACTCTAAGTCCGTATTTTTCCTGTTCGCTTCGGCGTCTTCGAGGTTCGCTATGTTGTCGGATCGATGTCTTCGTGTGCTGACATCTACGAGCGGGGTCGTTCCACGAACTCGGAACCTTGAACAGATTGAGCAGTCGCTGTAGTCACACAGGATTGTGAGATCACGTCTTAAATCAAGGACGTCGTCCCACCCTCTGCCAAAATATTGCTCAGTAACGTACCACTTTACGACTATCGTCCCCATCCTCAAGCATGTCAAAAGCCCTGAATTGGACCAACTCCCGGGTTCAAACCCAGTCTGATTCGTCCATATGTGGGAATTTGCAGGCTTATCAACACGACCCCTGGAATTCCGTAAGCATCCGATGGAGATTTCATGTAACCATGGACAAGGCTGGCAAATCACATGTATGGAAATGACAGGAATGTGGTCTGCTTCCCCCAGAACTTCCAGAAGATGTGGGCGCACCGGCCAGTCCGATGGGGGTCAGTAACTTTTAAGATCTACCTTACGTCGGTGGAGTCGCATGCTATCTTTGACAAATGAAGCAGACAATCAACTCAGTCAACTTGTTTTATTCTCTTTCTGATGGTGAACTTGACGAAGAAGACTTGTAGTTTCTCTGAAGTTAACTGATAGGGTAGGAACTCAGGGTTTGGAGCAGGTTTTACCAAGTTTCCAGCCCGCCGTATGAATGACTACATGTAGGTAAGTCTCATTTGCCGTAATGCAACGACTTTCTTCTCTTACTTGGAAATTCCTCCTCTTTGTATCGTTCAATCTAGTTCTGATAATCACTCTCCGTTGTCTCCAGCTGTTGTGCATTGGTTGGGTTATGAATCTCAAATCCCAAAGATATTGAGCCTCAGAGCCTTAGTTTTGTGACTTTCCCGATTACTCGATCGCTTTCTGAGCCTATAATTATCCCAAATGGCGTTTCAATGACAGATTATTATGTCATTTCATGCATTTTTGAGTGATGATAATAACACATTCAAATATAGATATCATGAGAAGGTGTCCTCCAGGGCTTGCAAATTTTGACCCTTCTTGAGCATACATCTTCTGTGGAATTTCTCTGTCGGACTCAGGGGTGGACACAATACAGAATAAACCGACACTCTCATGGTGGAGCAACAAAAATTCTTCTTGAGGTGTATGTACACTCCTATCGTATTGCTAGCGATTACAAGGCACCATCTTTGCACCGACCTCCCAGCCCCCTCTTATCTCTTCAATCATACCGCTTATCACTTTGACTCCTTCATCAAGCAGTAGCAGTCTGGACATCAATCTCACCAGATGCAGTGCCCGTAAAGCCAGCTCCACCACTGAAATCAAAATCAAACTCCTTCGCCCCCTTGACGGTGACGTTACTTCCCCAAAGCTCAACAGTCTGCGTCAACGTAACAGTCGCAACAGTGTTTGCTTGACCTAGAGTATGATCATCAGCCACGGTCTTTTTCAAGATATCTCTAAATTCGGATGTGATACTTACGGACGCCGCCAAAATCGTACGTGAAGCTCGGGTCCGAGCATGACGCAGTCTCGGTCTTGGTCTGGGGGTTATAGAGGTAGCTGCAGGTCACCTCGATCGGTGCCTTAAGCTCGCTGTTGTGGTACGTCGCATCGACCTTGTATGAGTTGTAGCCGCTGACCGGGTACGAGGCCGAGCCTGTGAAGTCCCAGTAGCCGTAGTCGGCGCGGGGGAGAACTGCAGCAGTAGAGGTGGCCGCGAGGGCGAGGACGGAGGTAATTGTGAAGCGCATGTTGACAGTTATAAAGGAATAGTTCAATGTGAGACTGCTATGGTTCATTCTATTCAAATTATGGATAAAATGGAATTTAAATAATAAAATCGACCGTTGTATTGCTGTGACGTTGAATGGAAGTCGTATTCCCCCCACTTTCACAAACAAAGACGCGGAGGCCATGCAATGATCATCATCACCGCAGCGCGCTAATTTCTCACTAACAGGCGCGCAAAGGGCCAACGCAGCGCTACATCGCCTTACTGCTGCACTTACAGGCATCGGCGCAGGGCGAGCGTTCCGGAATACGAAGGATGGACGACCATTTTTACCTCTGCGGGGGCTAGGATGCACCCGATGGCGTGATGGCCCGCCACCCGTCCCCCGGAAGGCCACCGATGCTGCAAGGTACTGCAACGGTGCGGCGCAACTCTAGTACCAGGCAAGGTCCGAGATCTTTTGAGCTCTTAGGTGACTGAAATTGATGATTGGAGGGAAAACAAGATGGTCAGTAACGAACAATGCAATGTTGCTTTACAGCGCTGCATAACCGCTAGTGTTACTGACCGACTGTATGCAGGGCGGCTTTGGTTGTTACTATTCAGGTGAAAGCGAAACCGAGCTACCGCCTTCTCGGCCGATAGGTCGTACAGGCTTGGTTGTTCAACCAGCCCATCGGCTGAAGCGGCCCGGTCAGCGTTGTGATGCTGGTACATGTAGTAACGACGCAATTAATTTCCAACCTCGAAGTAACATGGCAGAAGACTACATTAAAAGAGTCCTGCGAACACCCAAAGACGTCAGCATTCCGCTGCTGTGTGGGCATGAGAAGCGCTTGCGCTAGGAGAATTGGGGCAATGTTTTCTTTGCCTCATTCCGTGCGATGAAGTCATGTAAAAGCTCTCAAATGTATGGAAAGTCCCAATCAGGACGAGATACAGCCTGAATAAATCGGCTTTCTTCGAGTTGTCATCGCAATGAGGACTACTTGGGATTGAAACTTTTCGTCTTGTGTTGCAAAGTACAATGGATAAAATCAAGCCTCTGTAGGCCTATTGGCTTTTTAATTGCCTTCTCTTGACTCTGTCTAGAGACTGTTGCCTTTCAAAGAGTGACGCCAGAGATACTTGTCGCCCAGGTGCGGTCCTGATCACAAACTGGCTCCCACTCCAGTTGTCCTTGCCTCTCGATGCAAGGCCAGCACACTTTTCTTCGACAGTTTCACTACAAACACTTTAGGGTATTCAGCTGTCATTATCTGATGTACAGAGGGTATTGATTTACATCTCTCATAAAGACTAAATTGTAATGTCTTATCTTTTTTAACTCGTGTGAACTCGTTACGAAGACGAAGAATTAACATGTTGACAACCCCTCACTTCAAATAATACACCACTAATTTGGTCTTGTGAACTAGCTTCCATCATATCATCACCTTTTGACAAGCTGCTGTGAACCTCAACCAGCTTCCAAAGAAAAGCCCCTTCGATTATCAATCGACTGAAATAGGTTGTTAGCCGACTCTGGTAATTTGAACGTCAACACTCGAGATCAAGTTCCATGCGTTTGGCTCAAGAGTTTGGTGATAAGAGACGCAATCAAATCCATAAACTTGATGGATTTGACTACCATGACGAAAAAGGGAAGATTCAACACCACAGCCTTCATTTGCCTAAAACTTCTTTGCATGTTTTAAAGCTCACGAGCCAACCTCGTACGAGTGTCTCATGCGTACGGTGTGCTTTCACGTGATTGCAGCAGCATCAGCTCCGCGCGCTGGCATAATCGATGGCCTGATCTCGGCACGAGTACAGAACACAAATGACAAGACGCCTCCATGATCGATTGTGACTTGTTCATGTATGCATTTCTCTAACAGTTGTAGTCTACCAAGATAATTCCAAACGTCTGAAGAAGACCCGTGTCTCACAAGAAAGAACACCTTGAAATCTTACCCATCTGATGTCTAGGTATTTCCAGTAGTCCAGAAGATTCATTCATCTGCACTAACCATGCTCCAAAGTAGCAAGACAACAGGAATCGACAGTTTTGGCTACGAATCAGATCCTGTTGGGCTTAGATACCCTGCTTAATGATCTCCGCGGCCTGTGATAGGGGGATGATGTTAGCACACGAGACGCATCGACGAAAGGGCAATCCAGGCATCAACTCACCTTCTCGGCCAGGGCATAAGTGGGCTGGCAAGTGTTGGCACTCGGAACCATGGGCATAACACTGGCGTCAACGACTCTGAGGTTCTTCACTCCGTAAACGCGGAGAGTCTGGTCAACGACACCACCCAACTCCAGCGGCAGCATGGACGAAGTGCCCACGGGGTGGTAGTCGGTGGGCGACAGAGCACCGGCGATGTAGGCCTTCAGGTCCTCGTCGGAAGTGACATCCGGGCCAGGGGCGTACTCGACAGGCTCGTACTCGGTGGCCAGCGAGGTCTCGAAGTTGTAGCGGCGGAGGAACTTGATCGCCTCGACGAAGAAGTCGGCCTCGACGGGGTTGCTGAGGGCGCGGTAGTCGATCACGGGCTCGGTGTTCCACGGGTCGGTCGTGTTGATGTTGATGGTGCCGCGGCTGAAGGACTGCATCGCCACGGGGCCCTGGGAGCCGTGGTCAGGGACGAGCTGCATGCGGGTGAAGGCGGTGTTCTTGGAGCGCATCTGGGTGGCCAGGATCTTCATCTGCGCTGCGAAACCGGCGACGACGGTGGAGTCGGCATCGACAGGGAGCAGGCTAGCGAAATCTTGTTGTTCCAACTTGGTGGCGAGCTCATCGGCCTTTCCAGACACGACGGTGAAGGGGAGCCAGCCAGCCAGGTTGGTGAAGGTGAGAGAGTACGGGCCTGTAAAATGCAAGTCGTTAGATGTCAGTCTGGATAGGATACACCTGATATGCTGGGTTGGATATTACTAACCAGTCTTGTTGGCCGCCCATACTTCTTCAGCCCAGTCCTTGAACTCGTTGCCATCCACCAGGTCACTCGGGTTCGGGTGAATCGATGCAAGCTTAGACACTGCATTCATGTTAGAATCATTAAGCTGTTTTTTTGGCTTTTGTCACTTACGCGTAATGTTCATAGCAGACAGACTGCTGTGGTCCTGGAAGTTCTGGCCAACACCAGGAAGATCGACGTGGACATCGATGCCTCCGGCCTCAAGAACCTTCTTGGGGCCGATACCGCTCAGCTGCAAGAGGTGAGGAGTGTGAACGGTACCGGCAGAGAGAATGACCTCCTTCTTTGCGTTGACGGTGATCAGGGTGTTGTTTCCGGAAGGGAAGACGACGCCAGTGGCAGTGAGGTCGTCGTCGACCACCAGCTTGCGAGCCTGGGTGTCGAGCAGAAGGTGGTAGTTGGGGCGGGTAGCGTTGACGCTGAGGTAGTGGCCGGTACCAGCGTAGGAGCGAGTGACAGTCCGGGGGTCCATCAGCGTGGGGAACCAGAAGACACCGGGCTGTCCGGCACCACTGTCGGGAGGGAACTCAACGCCGTCGATCTCCTTGAACGCTTCCACCAGAGGCTTCACGCCAGGGTAGTAGAAGCGAGGCCAGCCAGCATAGATCTCCGAAGAATCGCCCCAGTAGGAGGCATCGTACTTGAAGCTGTCGAAGTTGTCGGTCAGCTCAGGAGTGGGCTCGGTAAAGTGGAGGCCCTTTCATGAAGCGGTCAGCTTGTTGTCTGTGCCAAAATCGAAGTCAGGGTGGATCTCTTACCTTCTTGAAGGACTTCAACATGCCATCCCAGCTCCAGTCAGCGACTCCCTGCTGAGCTTCGGATCCGAACAGGGTTGCCCAGCGGTCGTAGTCCTCGGCGGAACCGCGCATGTTCATCATGGCGTTCACGGAAGAGCCGCCTCCGACTTGCTTGGCAATCCAGACGGTGCCAACTCTTCCGTTCAAGTTGGGCTGCGGCACAGACTCCACGCCGGGCCAAAGGGAGTTCATGAGGTTGGCATATCGCGACTCGGTGAAGTAAGCCGCAAGATTCTCTTCCATGTTGCCCCAGTTGCCGGCCTCGAGGACCAAGACGCTCGTTTCGGGGTCCTCAGTCAAACGGTCTGCCAGGGTCAGGCCGGCCGTTCCACCTCCGACAACAACATAGTCGTAGCTTTGGAGCAGCTGAGATGACTTGATCTGGCGGGGGACGGCCAAGGCGTTGGCGACAGAGCTCACTGCGAGGAGAGCTGTGAACGCAGTCCGGGGCCACAGGGGCTGGGACTTGGACTGGCGAAGGAACGGCATGGCGATGAACGAATCTTCGTCGCGTAGGGATCTGAGCAGAAGAGAGGGGAAGGACCGAGGTGCTCGAAGACACACCTAAAAGCCAGCTCGGTTACGCGAGGGCGGGATAGCCATACTTATACGCGGGTATCACTCGTTTTCGCATGTTTTCCGACGAGGCAGAGCATTTCCTTGGCGTTGACACGCGATTGCCTTTTTCGAGCGTCTTCTATGTCACCTGCCATGACTCCTTAATATCGCGCGCTCATGCTTGATTGACCTTCTGGTTTAGGGAACCAATCCGTATCTCGTACCGAAGAGAGGTGAAAGTTGGCACTGCGCCCAGCCGGTTGAGTGGACTACCAAGACAAAAATTGGGGATTCACAACAGATCCAAGCGAAATTATGAGGGCGTATTCTGCATCCTGTCTGTCTAGTTGCTACCAACAACATGTCTACGGAACCAACGGCTGCCGATAGCAATTGGCTCGCCTGTCAGCCGGAACAAGGGCGGTAACGCCGCGCTCCATTCTTTTGCATGTCAGCTGCAGGAACCAACCATGCTCTCAGTTTTATCCACGGATACATAAGCTTAGATAACGAAGAGAAAAGACGGGGCCGCGGTAGCCGAAGTCGGCGAGTAAAAAGGTGTGATTGTTGGTTGGAGCTGATTGATAACCTAATAAGTGCAGGGCAGGGATGGCGGAGCCTCTTTTCACCCCCACGGGACCCCCAATATCAACGAATAGCAAAACCGCGGGCCCGTTGCTTCTCTTCCCCGGCCTATTTGCTTCCGTGAACCTGCATCTGAGCATGTTACCTTGAAGAAATATGACAAATTGAGAAGAGTGACAAATGAA
Organism: Colletotrichum sp. SAR 10_77; assembly: GCA_025330015.1. Classification (NCBI taxonomy): domain Eukaryota; kingdom Fungi; phylum Ascomycota; class Sordariomycetes; order Glomerellales; family Glomerellaceae; genus Colletotrichum; species Colletotrichum sp. SAR 10_77. The sequence goes on from JAKMWV010000092.1 coordinate 59,932, forward strand.
TGACAAACCGGACATCGTGAGCAGCATCGCTAGGCCAGGGCAGGTCGGGTCTTGGCATTCGACATAGCTGTTGGCAAGTTTCTCACTCGGTCCACCCAAGAAAAGCAAAGAAGAGTATTCATGACTCTAATCGTACGGGCGCAGCACCAACTTGAATTTCATCATTTGTGAGCTCAGCCTCTCAGGCGGTGAACATAAACACGTTGACACGAACTCGTTGGGGCCCACCTGGGCGTTGGATGTCGATCAAAATCTTTTATGGGTTCGCGCGACTCGCGACCGTCTTTATGTAAGCTCCCACCGGCTTGGCTTCTTTGACGCGCGGGAGGCGGGACCAACAGGAGCGGGCCTCCGGGTTACCGATACGGACTATCGTATCCATCTGTGCGGCTGTACAAGATTCTTCGTTCCGGCAGATGCGAACTAGTTCGTACCATGATCCATGTAATCATGCGTACGGGGCACCACTAGTCCTGCTGTAAGTGTACATAGTAGACGACCGTAGCAATTGCCAAGAGATATGGGAAACTTTGTTCTCGTTGTAATATCTTTAACTGCTTACTCGCAGCTGCTGTAAAAGGCCGCATGCCGGGAACGCCGTGCATGGCTGACATGACGATTGCACATTCATTTAGTACATTCGGTTTTGAATGAGATATGATGCCTTAGATTAAGCCTATACATCTGATGGCAGGCAGGGACGTCTAATGGAGGAGTTATCACGATTAACGTCCTCAAACAAGTAGTGACTTTTCGTCTCTCTTCTTGGTTACGGCTTCCCTTTCACGCAACATATAAAAGATAGAAACGCAGCTGTCGTTGACTCACTCTAACAAGCCAATGCTTTTTCCCAGAGCTTCTTGCGATTGGAAAAAAGATGAGATATGCGATCTTCGTCCTTGGAGATCTCTCGCCGCGGCTTCCGTGTGTTCCGCGCGAAGCGCTTTTGCTAGAAGAACTTACAACAATCCGTACCACCTTCCTTCACCTTCCAAGCTTTCCGGATGAGTATTGACAGAATAGCCACCGAATGACAGGAATGACGTCTTTCCGAACGCTGAATCTGGCCCATGAAAAGAGAATAGACGTGTGGCGCCGTCATGCGCAGCCTTGGGCCCAAAAGAGCATCAAAAGGCCCGGAACTCTGCAGTTCCACTACCTGCTTATGAGGCCCTACTTAATTAATTCGTGGCTTGTTTTCGCTATTGATCAAGACTTCATTCCCGTTCCATAACCATGTAGTGTCGATGTTTTCCCCATGGACCATGTAACGAGGAACATAGTTGGTTTCGTTCTCAGGCACCACACTATAAAAATGCACTCCTTCTCTTTGATACATCCTCCTACAGAAACAACCGCGACGAATCAGTGTCTCCTTTCTCCTTAGACTTTTCTTTAATCCGTTGGCACTGAACAGCGGAAGCCTGCGTCGCTAAAAGCTGATTCGAACACACCTTCGCCTCTCACAGGCACAACTCTATTCACGTTACTCTCTTCATTTCTGGGTTATTCACAACCAAACACATGCAAGCCGAAACTCTTGGGAACTGATACGTGAATACGAGAACTCCATTTGACAGAAATCGACAAATCTATCTTGTGGTGTAGAACACTCCTTATCTGAGAGGTCTCACAACAGCCAACATTCGTCTCATAGATTGCCTTCTGTTGAGGCATGCGAGCTTTATCTTATTGATACTTTCGGTCTAGCCATGATATATGAGGCTTCTAGGTTCTCTCCAGTATCATGCCACCGAGTCGCTTCATATAAATGCATGGCTCCCAAGCATACGCTACCTCGCAGCGCAATATTTCCGTGACGTAATGAAGCTTTCTTCACTTCAAACAACATGAATTCTGCACCATCTTGAAATCGAATGCACTCCTTGAGCATTATGGTATAAGTCATTCCTCCAAGACAAGCTCTGGATCTGCCCTGCTGTTCTTCCCTGTAGTCCTTTAACCTGTCGGCGTGAATACCTACAGGACAACACATCAGCACATAATCGCCTGTGCCAATAAACGAATGATTCATATCTACATTCAGGTATAATCTATGTTCAGCATAGTATGAATACTTCGTGACGACGTTCCATTTCATTTGCCCATCAAGAAGAGAGCCGTGCAAGTTGCCGACTCAGCCCTTCCAATCGAATAATAAAATGGTGTTTACATGCTTGGAAGAGAAAACCAATCAATTTTGGGCGTTCATCAGATCTCGAAGAAAGGCATTCGCTAATGCCGTTTCGCCATGTGATTACGCTTGGGACTGACCAGCTTGGCAGCATCACTTTGATCATCGCTTATGTATGAAGAAATGAATAATCTCTTAACAACAGAAAAGAAGCCCTTACAAGGAACACAACAAACACGGCAGACAAATTCAGACACATTCAGACGCAGGGCTTCGCCCCAAGATCCGGACGGGCTCTGTTGGAAACGACGTTCAGCCTATTACAGAGATTCAATTCTACCTCTATCATCTGCGCTTAAATAACGAGGCAGATGTCGTTGGGATTGGCTAGCAGTCTCAAGTACAGTCCATGCCCCCGCCCCTAGCCATACCCAATTCGAGATATGGTAGTCATATGCTGGCGGCCTTAGTGATACCCATGCTGCTGTCTCTTCGGTGCGTGGTCCCAACCCCAATCTTCGTCGCTGTCCTCGTGTGCGTTCTCATGCTCCTTCTTGACGTGAGCGAAGAGACGGCCGAGCCCTTACAGAGCACTTTCAAGCTCAAGCTCTGGGTATTCAAGACTAGTTACGAAGAGATCGAAGCGGTATGGGCAATGGCGTTGGCACGGATCATGGGCCAGCCGGACGTTCTCACAGAGGACTAATCATTACGTGCCGTGAAGAATCTGCCCTTCTCAGTGGCGGTGGCTGGAAGAACTTGCGGTACACCATCATTTATCACGATTGAGCGGTACTAAGCACTGCTGCTCCAACCGTATTCAGGCCGCATAACCAAAGGCGGACAGAAACCACGATTTTCATGTATGCAGACTTGAACTTGGAGACTTGGTCAGGAAATCCCCCGCCTCCCCTGCAGACAGAATTTCAAATGTGTTTTGAGCACGATCACGCGAGAGCAAAGTTTGAATTCTCCTTCGCCGGTTCTGATGTCTCCAAATCTGGGGTCGAAGGCCATCTTATATCCTCTCGGAGCCTTTGCGAAATGCACATGTAAACCCTCGATGCAGTTGTCTAAGGTCTTCCTTGTAGCACGCCTTGCGCCCCAAGTCCAGGGAACCACGTCAGGAGACCAGATTCCGAGCTTTCAAAACCGCAATGGGAAAGCTGCAGTTGTGTTTCACATACATCACTGCCCCATTGACCGAGAAAAAGTAACAGACCATCTGACAGTCTGCGTCACTATCGTCTTGAGCTTATTCAAGATGTTGATGAGTTGATTCAAACGCATGGACGAACACGCCCAAATCTAAAGTCTAGCATGATCTACGATCAGATGGGTATCACGAAACGCTGCACAGAAAGACGCGACTACAAAAATACTCGACGTCAGAGTCCGTATCCCCAGGGACCAGGAGGCCTCTAATCCGACTTGCCCCGCGCCTTCCTCCGCTTCTCCCTTCTCCTCTTCCTCTTCTTCCTGTCGGCGCTGATCTTTCTGCGCTGCCAGAACATCTCGAACCAGGCAAAGATCCAGGTCCGCATCATAATGATGATGGTGCAGACGACGACGGGGACGGCGATTTGCCAGCTGTGAGGGGCTCCACGTTAGCATTTGTGCCTTGGCAGAGATGATGCGTGAGGCGACTTACAAGAAGAGAATGCCCTGCGGCTTTTGGATGTCCTTGAAATTCTCAAAGTTCTGTCCAAAGTAACCGGTCAAGAAGGTCAGGGGCAGGAAGATGATGGTGATGATGGTCAACTGCTTCATGCTCTCGTTCTGGTTGGCGGAGATGGTGTTGAAGATCAGGTCGATCAAGTTGTCCGCAGACCGCTTGATCTGCTGCATGGCCTCGGTCGTGATAACGCAGTGATCGAGCACGTCGCCGAGGTACGTGTGTGTCATCGGCGTGACGATAACGCCGCTGGCGGGGTTCTGCAGCTCCCGTGCGGCAGCTTCCTGGCTCAGCGGTGTGCGGTGATCGCGCAGGACGTTGACGAGGTTATCGATTGGGTTCAGGAAGGTGAGCATCTTGTTGATTTCCGAGACGCAGATGTAGAGGCTACGCGTCTGTTTCATGTTTGGACTCGTCAGGACGTCGAGTTCGAGGTCGCCGATGACATCGCTGTAGACTGCCGTCAAAGGAATGGCTAGATCGATGATGGCGTCGATAACGGCCTGCACAACCAGTGAAGCGTCGCAGGATTGGCGGAGAATGGTGGCGGGGTCGCCCAGACGGACGGTGATAGGACGCTCGATGTCTTCAGCTGACATTTCGAAAAAGGAGATGACGGTGTTGTCCGACGTCAGAAAGATGGCGACCTGCTCAGCGGAGACAGCGAGGCCGCGCGAGATCAGGGAGGAGTGTCGCTCCATGTACTCGGTGCGCGTCTCGTTCGCTGACGCGTGGTAGCGCTGGAGGGTCCGCACGAAAGCCGTCTCTGGCAACTGTGACAGGTTGCTCGGGTGGTGGTTCAGAGTGTGCCCATACGGAGTGTTGCCAGTGGACACGCCCGTCGCATTGCCCTTCTCGGGGTCCTCACGCTTATTGCCAGCCCTGGTGAACGCGCGCTTGAGCTTCTTCTTCCTGGACTTGATCGTTCGAATACTCGCATCGTCATCCGAGTCGTCATCGCTGCTGCTGCTGCTGCTACTGCTGTCGTCATTGACCAGAAGCACAAGCTTCTGCAGCGTGAGGACGATGAAGGCGTGGTTCGAGTACCAATCTGCCTTTGTCCTGTTGCGCGTGTTCATGATATCCTCAATGGCGAGCTTGTGCAGGCCCTTGTACTGTCCGCATGCCGAGATGACGTCCCAACTGAGCCCGTTGATATTGATCCAGCGGCACTTGACCCACGGCTCCTGCGGCTTCTTGACAAAGTCGATGAACCCCTCGTTGCCGAAGTTGTGCTTCACCATATTCTCCTGGCTGAAGTCGATCACAGAGATGTCGCAGTCTGCGTGGAGGGTCGGCATCGAGGCGTGGCCTCCATCCAACTTGTTCGGGTCGAAACCCGGCTCGGAACCGGGCTGCCATCCTGGACGCGACAGCTCAAAGTCGTCAAAGTCCTCGACGGGCTTGAACGTGCCGGCGCGACGTCGCAGGGGAGAGATTGCTTGGTCGGTCGATGCGCGCGTCAAGGGCACGCCGATGTTCTCGTTGGGCACCGAGATGCGCACGCCTCTGGAGGGCGGGGGCTGGGCGACGACGTCGGCATAGTCGTGGGCTTCGATGTCGAGACTCGGGAACTTGACGTGGCGGGAGGAGGGATCGTCGGGGTCGGTTACTGTCTTGGACAGCGGCTCGCCGTAGGAATCGACGTTGCTTGAGGACGACATGGCGACTGGTGAGGGAGCCAAGGGGAACTTGGTCAGGGCGAATTAAACCATCTAAGTATTATTGAAAATCGAGGTATCGCGTGGCGCGGCCTGCGCTACCCGTGATGATATTCAGGGACTCGCAATGGGCGCCGAGACAATGTCTTGGTTGTGAGTCGACCAGGGTTTCGGGTGCGCTTGGTGGCGTTCGGATCAGCACTAATCTCAGGGACAGCCTTTCAGCTGCGTCTAGAAGCTGAAAGGGTCCAAGGTGAGCGGTAGTTTGTGCATCGCAATGCAACGATGCTCTCTCTCTCCAGTGCGGGTGTTGCGATGAAGTGATGCAGGATGCTTGGATGAATGTGGGTTGAATGGATGGAAACCGGACGAGAAGAAGGGATGTCGTGCGATCTTTCGGGAGGGAAGATCCTACCAAGGTTTTTGTTGCCGAGGGGGAACCTGTGGCAGGAGGAATCTTCCAGGTCCAGGCGGGTTATTTTTGTCCGCGCTGGAATTCTGCCCCTAAATGACGTCGCTTGGTAGCGAAACCTCGCTAAAAACCCGCTGCCGCACCTCCACTGGCCATCATCGCGACGCCCATTGGACGCAGACTGAATGGCTGAGATTAAGCTCTCGGTTGGTGCCGCATAGCCGGTCCAAGCTTCTCCTCACATGTGGGTGTTTCTTTGAAGTGCGGCCAATGATGGTGAAAAAGCTGCAAGTCTAGACTCTGGAGAAAACTTCAAGCTTTTGCCTAGACGTTTCTCCAGATCTCTGTCGGGTTTGTGTGCCGATAGAGGTTGGCAGTGTGGACCAAGGCGGCGCTCTCGGCAAGGCTAGGTGTTGGAGGAAGTGACTGTTCATCATTGCTTGTGGTCGTCTAATCCTGAATTCTACATATTTCCTCACGAATCCCATCCAATTCTTAGCAAACCCTCAACCGAAAAATAGCAATACCTCCAAACACCAAGTAACCAAACACCCCAAGAACAGAAATGAAGATAGAAATGGAAGCCATTAGACGCCGTTGCCGGCGACGATGGTGTAAGTCTCGCTGCTGTCTCCCTTGCACGCCGCAGTGACCAACCGCCCGTTGTTTCCGGGAACGACGCAGGTGGCCTTGTCGTTGACTGGAGTCCAGACGAAGGTGTTGCCCGTGATCTTGACCAGCTGGCCGGTGTTCGTGAGCCCCTCGCCGGCGGCGCGTCCACCGCACGAGAACATGGTGACGGTGTCGCCGTCAGCCCGGCGCCCGTCGGTACTGACGCACCCGTTCGTCAGGCTGCTCACAACCAGCGCCGCGCCGTCCTTGCCGTCGTTGTGCTTGCCCTTGGTCACGATGTCGAACTGCTCGTTGGCCGCCCCGCTGCACTCAACCAGCGACACCGGGATGAGGTTCTGACGGAAGTCGCCAGCCGTGGGGTCGATGAAGAGGCACTGGCCGTTGGACGCGCGGATGAAGGCTTTGGTGAACGAGCGAGTCGCGGTGTTGTCGAATTCGTTGGCCTCGGCCGCCGCGGTCGGGTTGAGAGTGCCGCCGGCGCGGGAGACGGGGACGGGGGTCGTGGGGTTCGAGGCGGGGATGTTGCCGTTCTTGGCGCCGTTGTCATCGCCGGTTCCGGCTGCCGGGACGGCTGGTGCGGCAGCAGCAGGGGCGGTCGTCTCGGGCTTCGCGGTCGCGGCAGGTGCCTCGGCGTTTCCTTGGCCAGGCTTGACGGTCGCCGTGGCGGTCATGGTGATGGTGGCATCCTCGCCGCCGCATCCACCCGCAGCAGGAGCCTCAGTTGCAGCCGGAGCAGCATTCGAGGGTTCCGGCTTCTGAGCGCCATTCTGCCCGTCATTGTTGGTGTTTCCACTACCTCCAGTGGCACCCCCAGCACTGCCCGCCGCTCCTCCAAAGGTGAAGGCCTGGTTCTGGTCACTGGCGTTGCAATCCGCAATGTCCACGACTGCACCCTTGACGGTAAAACACTTGCCCTTGTCGTTCTCGGGCTGCAATGCCAACGGGCCAGCACCACCGCTGAAGGTAAAGAGCTGCGAGTTGGTCACCTGCCCTCCACCATCCGCTCGTCCACCGCAAGAGAAGAGCAGGACCTGGTTTCCTGCCGCGCGGCGAGGGTCGAAGTTGGCGCAAGCTTGCGTCTGTTCGCTGTCAGTTACCATCTCTGGAATTCAATTCGGTTTCGGGAACGTGACTCACCAAAGTGCTGACAATGAGCGCCGAGCCCGCCTGGTCATTGTGCTTTCCAGCCGTAATGACGTCCCAGCCCTCGCCGTCCTTGGTCCCGCACTGCGCAACCTGGATGGGCGTCAGGTTCGCGCGGAAGTCGCCCGACAGCTTGTCGACAAAGAGACACTTCCCGTCGGCCGTCTTGATCTGGACGTTGGAGAAGGCCCGGGTAGCGGTGGCATCCCGCTGCTGGGCCTCCTTGAAAGCGTCCTCGTTCAGCTCCGTGACAACTCGGCGCTGGACGGGAGTGGCGGAAACAATAGCCGCGGCGTAAGCCAACAGAAGTGCCGATCTGGAAACCATGATGACAGAAGAAAGAATGAAGGTAGGTAAAGTTGAATGAATGAGTGTTAGCGAAAGTGAATAATAGCCTGCTCAGCAGGGTTAGAGACAAGAAGCGAATGGAGGAAAGAAAGGAATGAAGACCACGAAGAAGAACCACAGTCGATGTAGCGATGCTTCCAAAAGAGAACTCGTGGTATGGTTGGGTCGGCCGCATGGCAGACCTTATACTCAACCTCTCGTGGGCCGCAGCCATCCGTCGTCTGTCACCCGTCATCCAAGCGCCATCCCATGAGGCCCCTCGAGAAAGCCATCGCGCCTCCCTTCATCTTGCCATCCCATGTGCATCCTGCGCGTGTTCCCCCAAAGCGCCCAGTTTGAACAGGGTTTCACGATCTTCCTGCCTGCAGCGTGGTTTCGTTTGGTGGCCTGGGCCCGACAAGTCGCGACCTGTCAGTAGGCACTAAGGTAGGTAGGCAAGGTCAGTTAGCCTGCTGTCGCCCGCAGTCACCCCTGTCGCGCATCACTGAGCGGCCGTCCGAACACTCGTTCAACGGGTAGCTCGGAGCTACAGCTGGTGGTGCAGACACAGACAGCCTCCGTCGTCCTCGAGCTTGGTTGCCGTCTTTCGCGGTAGAGATGGAAGCCCAGGGGTTCAATTACGCGCAGGACAGGACGAGGGGGACTGTTGGTTGGGATGGCCCGGCGCGTGAAACGGCTCGTGTTGCAGGGCGGCAGATCCTGAAGGGATGGCGCGGTGCTCGTGGCGGAGAGATGAGACGGAAAAGGGGAAAAGGGGAGAAATCCCATCGCGGCGAGAATTAAGATAAGGTCCGCGCTTGTTCGACCCCTGCCTCCTGGGAAATGATTGGACGGGAGCGCTGCCGGACGCGTGGGGTCTCGGTCGGTGCCGGCGGGCGGGGGCTTGGTGGGCGCTTGCCGGACTGTCGGGCCATCATCCACGTACCTTAATTTGAGGTGGTGTAGAACCCAGCTTACGGATGCTACTTTAAAACGGCCATGTGCCTGGAGATCATTTCAAGCTTAATGTTTGACTTGAGCCTCGTCAGACAAGCGCTTGTGTGACGCGGGTGTTGCAGTGTCAGTCGGGAAATTGCCTATAACATTTCTCGGCCATGCCATCGATGACATCGACGAGTCGCACATATGGGATTGATGCAGCGGTGGTATTTGAACGCGCGTAGCATAGTTAAAAGGATTAATAGTATTATTCAGATTGTGACATTTCAGTCCGTCATCAATCATCATTGCATATGCATAGCTAAGCTCAATGCTCCCATGATTTTAGACTCCTGTCATCCCATATTGACTTGACGTAGTTCATTCCGTCCCCATTCTATCATACGTTGAATGCCGACCTTAATGCGGCTTTGGCGGTGGGACCCAGTACCTTTGAAGAGCGAGTTAGCGGACAGGTGTGATCATCAAGGCATTCAAGACCGGGTACTCACTTGCCGTATAACGCATTCCATCCAGCCTGCACCAGGCTGTCTTTTCCTGAACGGTCGCCGGAACCAGTCCAGTACATCAGACCACCCAGTTTCTTCATCTTGGCGTAGTTCGCCTTGAGTGTCACAACTCTCGGTGTGTCGAAAGTGACGAAACCATTCACCGGGTCGACGTACGAAGCAGCGATGGCCGTCTCGTCGACGGATGCCTTGTCGACCCACTCCTGCGGTAGCTCGCTGTAGTCCATCTCGCCCGAGCCTGTCGGGCTCTGTCCAGGGCCCTTGGCCGACGGGAACGTACGCGCGTAGACAGGAATTCCCATGACGATCTTCCGGCTGGGGAATCCATTGGCCGTCAGGTACTCGACGCCGTCTGAGCAAGCAAGCTTTAGCTCCGCATCCTTGGTAGCCAGCGTTGACGAGGCAAAGAGCTGGGCGTGGTTGCCAGAGACGGAAGCCCAGGGACCCGTCAGGTCGTAGCACATGAGGTTCATGTAGTCGAGCACAGCGGCCGCTCGCTTCGCGTCAAAGTTCCTCAGCGTCCACTGCGCCGGCGGGAGCGCTGAGGTGAGCTGATACCTGCCCGCCGGCATCTCGGCACGGACGGCCTCGAGGAGGGCAATGTAGTTGCTTCCCATGGTCGGGTCGGTGGGATGCTCCCAGTCAATATCAACACCATTGAACTGGTACTTGTCGACGAACTCGTGGATTGCCTTTGCGAAGCGGGTGCGGGCTTCGGCGCTCGCTGCCATGACGGGGAACTCCCTGCTGTTGTTGGCACCGCCGACGGAGATGAGGGTCTTGAGACCAGGGTTTGCCGCCTTCACCTTGGCCAAAGCCATGAGAGCGCCTGGTGAACCATCAACCACTAAATCATTGTCGGCGTGGCTGTCAATGGCCTGCAGAGACCCATCCGTGTTGACTCCAATGAAGGAGTAGAGGACGTGAGTGACCAGGTTCAGCTCCATCTTGGCAGGCGTCTGGCCCTTGTAGGCGTGCCAATTGGGGTAGTAGATCATGTTGACGAAGCCGTTGTCGGACATGACGGGCTGTATGAAGCTGGAGACTGTGATGATGCTGAAGATGAAGAATGCCAGGCGGCTCAGCGATGTTGATGTTGATGTTGATGATGGGGCGGCGGCGCGGGGGAGGGGGAGGGGCGGCCTGGCGGCCGTCGCGGGAGCTGCCGTCATTTTGTAGGGGTCGTCCTGGGGCGCTGTGGGGTACTGACGTCGTGGGCTTAGGGGCAGTGCCTGCCGTCCTTCCCGCTGTGTGGTGCCTGAACAGCTCGCTATTGGGGGAGAGCTACAGCTGTGTGTGGGGCGCCGAGCTGACCAGGTGAGGCGGCACGGGGAACTTCTGCCGGAAGGAGAACGTAAGTCCTTCCTTCCACCTTCAAGAACCTGTTTTCAGGAGAAGTCCTTTCAGAATTTTCCTTCTGGAACGTGTCGACAACCAATTTCCCACTTGACAGTATTCCGTTTCCGTGCTTCAAAACAGAGATTCTTATACCAGCGTCGAGGTGAGATGGCCTCCAAACCCGACAGTCCAGCGCCGAGAGTTCTTGATTGACGATTTGATTGCCGGCAGATATCCGGGCGAGACAATGGTCGTGAATTCCGGAAGATGCAACCCCGAATTAGCCGCTTCGGCCGTTCCTGAGCGATGATACCTTGAGACGCGGCACAGTAAGTGCAAACGCGGAGACCAGTCGGCCGTGGTCCTGATCGGGCGGGACGGCAGATCGGCTGCCAGACCGCGATAGTCTTGTCTTGTCAACTCGTGTCAACTAAACCACCAAGACCGTGCGGTGAACAACAAGCGAAAGAATCGAACAGAAAAGAGAGGCTGGTTATGGGCCAAAGATCCAAGAGGTTTCCCTTTTACTTATAAGGGACGCACAACTGCAAGGTGCACGATGTCGACTCTCCGACTTGGCGAGGTCCATGCCCTCAGGACAAGCCCACGATGCCCGCTTCACCTTCAGAGGCGCATGCAGGACGGACGATGCCATGGCCCTGACAGCACGAAGGGCTGAGAGGGAAGCTCTCGGTCGCCCCCCAACATCAGAATGCCTTTACGGATGCGCACCAGGAATAACAACACGGCATGCGGTCAGCATCCGCTCAGGGACATCAGCCATATTCGGTGCCTGGAAGGCATCATGAAGTGGGCAGGCGCCATCGCCCGTCCACGGATTCGAAATTACGGCCTTTCGGCCGACGCATTTTGCCGGCAGAATTTGATTCTGCATATGGCGGGAGCACGCAATCCAGGCACTGTGTTTAGACGGATGGCATTGGTGGCATCGAGGCACTTGCAGGAACCGCATATTGGGGTGACATTGACATCTCGGCGTCAAGCACAATAAAAATCAGAACGAAACCGCCAAGAAAGCCGTGCTGATGACTCCGGTTGGTCATCTTGAAGACCGCTGGACGTCCGGAATTCGCGCTTTTGTGGCAGTACCATTGGAGCAAACGAAGTCGGGCCTTCACATACGGCCAAGATGAAGGGCAATGTGTCGATTGATTTGACTGTCTCCCGACTTTCAACGCAGAGGTTCAGACCTGTGGGAGTACCTTACGACAATCTCGCATTATTGCTACAACAACAGCCACGGAAGGAAGGAGCAAGGTGTTTGCTGACCAAGGCCTGAGCGAGCTGACGATGCCCAATTCATCGTGACTACGATCCGTCAACTGGCACGGTCTAAGATCTCCGCAAGCCACCGGTAAGACCTGGAAGCCAAAAGATGTCAGCTTTCAAGCAAAGCAGCTCAAAAGAGAAGTAATAACAAGCAGCTAAGTCTCAGAGTGTGCACAGCCGTCGAGGTGCGATCCTGTCGCGCGGGGCCTGCTATCTTCTCTCGAGCATTTTCCAAAGGGTTCTATGGTCACGAGATACTCAATTCATCTGCTTGATTGCTGTTGTTACATCCTTGAGTGCGGAATGGGGGCAAACTGTTTGAAGAAACACGGCAAGACAACTGAGTTCATCCTCCAATCGTTGATGACCCGCGGTTCTTGAATTGGCGGAGCCTGATGGTCATCTGTGCCACGGATGCGATGAGGTTTCCTCGTCAAAATGGTTTTCTTCATGGGCTAAAACTCTCCAAATCACTCATGGCGAGACTTGTCACATCATCCTCAACCTTCATCTCCGTAAACTGACGCAGTGCTGATGCAGTATTTCGGGCATGATAGACACGAGTACCACTTCTCTCATGCCGAGCACTACTGTCCCTCTGGCAGCCCTCTATTAGCAATCCAGAGATCAGACACTGGCAGGTTCCTCCCAACTGCAGCATATCGGAAAACCACATCGGGGCTTGGGATAGTTCGTGTGGAGGACGAGCTAGAACCATGCGGATTCTCAGAACACGACTGCGCCATTGGCGGAACGAGAGGCGCGGGCTACGCTATGATTCTAGCTCGCCCGACGATACGGACGAGCGCTGCCAAAAAGGATGCACACTCGAGTGCGGTTAAGCATATCTCCATTCCCGTTGAGGAGACCGGCGACCCCAAGGATCGTGCCATTCTTGCGCACTGGAGAACAACGGACCTTTCTGGACTGATGCGGACGTCCGCGCCGGCTCCGTTTAAACCTCGAGTGCGCAACCGCGTTCTTCTGCACTGCTAGCTGTGGTTCTCAAGATGCATTTGCGGCGCTATGTTCAGTCTAAGCTGGTTGACAACGCTAGCGAAAGACACCAGCGGCCGGAGACAGCCATCAAACTCCCAAGACTACACCTGGCTTCATTTGGCCTCATGCGAGAAGAACCGCTTAGAATTCTCGGAGTATTTGCAGTCAGTCACGATGCCACCTTACGATTCGTGTGTTTGCAGCAGCAAAGCTTCGAGAGCGGTGCGGTGGTCTAGCGATTGTATCGTGTTAGCGATGTGCGCACGCGATCGCTGGGCACTATGGAATTATGGGTGATTCTATACTACTCCTGATATGGCATCGAAACTTTCATCAACTCGTTTTGAATTGTCGCATGAGGTCCAGAAAATAGCATTCGGCGCAGACCCGATGGCAATGTCGTTCTGGCTTGACTCGTTAAGGGGTTCGTATTGGGCTGTCAATTTCTAAACGAAGACGTCTTGGCAAACTATGCGGTGCGGATCTTGAAACCTCATCGCCTTTGATTCAGATGCGCGTCTTGGCGACGTCGGGGTATCCGGTGAGAACGAGGATGTGTTCTCGGCGGACGGTGGACTACTCCGCACTGAACCGGACTCTTGGGGCCGTTGTCTCTGATGATGGCGTTGGTGGTGGCAGCCGCCTACCATGCCGCCGCCCGTCATTCAACCCGGCCGTCGATCTCGGGCGACAGCAGGATCCCGTGAACCGAATGCTACTCCGTCTGCTCACCGTTTGTGTGCGATCGCCTCATCCGTCAGCAAGACTCGGTAAGTCGGAAATTGATCTGGCAAAGGAGATCAAGCCGGGCGATGCCATTACGAGAACCAACACCGCGCCTGACGTGTTCTTGCATCGTGAGGAGAAGCCGCCCGCTCTTCCCTCGACACGGGGCTGACGTCAAACCAGGTCTTGTCCTATGTCTCAGAAACAATATGTCTCCACTCGGCCCGCCGAAGGGAATGACGGTCGCATTCGTTCTCGAGGGGGATACCTGGGGTACCATTGTGCTCTCACCACAGTCTCAGCCCGACGGTCGTCATTTCTTTTTAGTGGTCTCGCGAAGGAAAGCCTGGCCGCGGAACTGCAAGCTGACGAGTGCGGTCTGGAAAAGTCGCCTGATCCTGTCTGCAGTATATTCAGTCTTACAGTCTGCAGATGCAAACAAGCATACTTAAAGGCTGCCGATCGTGAGCATGAGGAAGATGCGTCGGTAGTTGCTTCATTGCGCGGGCAGCCTGATTGATGACCTTCAGCGAGAAGATGAGATGCCGCGCCGGGTCAGCACGTCCTCCCTCCCTCTCCTCCGGGGCCCTTTGTTGTCTTGTCGATGCATCACAAACCGGGAAATCAGCGCACCCTCGGCAGTGGTGGCACCAAGACCAATGGGACCAACACACCAACACACAATCACACGCAGACGCAGTGCGATGCGGGGTTCCGACGGGCTGGGGTCGCCCCTGGCAAGGTTGTCTAGCTTTTATCAGCCAAGAGTCTTGGCCCCCAAAGATGGAAACCTCTGAAAATTAGGGGACCCAGGGCTTTGAGTCTGATGTCGCAGTCGCAGACCCAGCATCATGGTTCTATTTTGCCGGCGCACGAAATGATTTCTCCAATCCCCGTCCCAAAGTCAAAGTTTAAGCGGTTCAACCAGTCGGCAGAGAGCGAAAATAACCATGTTCAGGTTCATCTTTTGTTCCGCCATGATGGTGGCGTAGAGCGCTACGCTTGTTTCAGCCTCTACCGACTCCCGACCTCCCTCTTTTCTTGCATTTGCGCAGAGTTATGAAGGCAGACGAACTGCATCGGCGAGTGGGCAGAGAACTGAAAACTTGCTCCGGCCTGCAGCAAACTGCAGCAATGCAGCAGCGCCGAACTGCTCGAGAACAGGCGCTCATGGTCTGCATCCGGTGCGAAAACGCGAGCAGGGATAATTCTCACCCGACCGTCAGCAGCTGCGCAGCAAGCACACAGAAGACCAAGCAGAAGCAGAAGCAATTTGCACTGTGGCCTACCAACGAGTCTTCGGCGTCCAAGACATTCCCCATCAGCTCAACACGTTCCGCTCACTCAGCAATGATGGATGGAAATCCACAAGTCGCCTCTGCCAAGTCACTATGCAGACCGAGAGACCCGATCCTTGACTTGGGGCTGAAAAGCTTCATGGTCTGGGAGAGCTAAGAGGGTCTGACTCGCCGCAAGTCGCTGCCGTCGACTCTGGGCAGACTGATGACACGACAGGCCAAGCTTTCAGTCGCACCATGACAGGACTGAAAGAGGGAGGCACTTTTGGCGCTCTATGCGCCCGGTGGAGGAGCCAAGATTTCCGTCCCAACGTTCGCCTTGCTCTGTACGGATGAGCTGCGACATCTTCAAGGCGACATAGGGCATATCTCACATCCCACGACGAATGGACCCAACATTAGTTGCACAACAGACTCGTATTCCACGCCCGGCCGAGTCCTCTTCTGGGCTCCGGGGTCCAGAAGGCTTTGGGACGATCACCATTCAAGACCTTCGAGTGACCAGTGACAGCAGTTGCTTAGGCCTTGGCATACGTTCCGATGCATTAGCAAACTCACCGACCACAACACTTTGAGTGTGGTCGACGCCGGGCCTTTGGCCGTCCCGGGACGACTCATCGTTCAGCCTGCTGCCATCTGACATAGCACACCGTCTTCTCTTGCCTTCTTTTCTTTCCTTTTCCCCTTTCGAACCCCCGCGCTGGAAAATACGTAGCGTTACCGCATCGTGGGCGCACGTTGTTGGCGCTAGCGCTAAGATGTTAACCTTGCCATCCATTCCATCCCACCTCGAAGCGAAGTCGACTAAGATAATCCCAGATAATCAGCGGGACGATCTATCATTATCCGCGGTGGGCTGTCAGGCATCCGCATCCCGCCGCCCACATTTCCTCCACGCCTCGAGGTCCTTTTCAGCCCGACGGCGCACTCGCAATGGGGCGATGAGGGGGAGAGATGGATTAAGCGCGAGAGAGCCTCTGACTCCCTTCCCGTTTTCTCTCAAGGACCTGGTTCGGCAATCGATTCGCGCTATTGCCGTATCACCTAAGCAGCATCAGCAGCAGCAGATGCAACCGCGCCACACTGCAGCGTCCGTGTTGTTGCGACTTTCGACTTCCTCTGGCGTTCTTGGTGCCATTGGGCATGCTCCCCTCAGCACAAGCATTTTCTGCGACGAGAACATGTTTCCGCGCTGCGACAACGACCCCGTGAGAGGCCACCACCCCAAGTTTCCAACGAACCCCTTGAGCAAGGAACCAGCACAATAGAAGGCTTCGAAAGGCCTCGGTATGGTTTAGCAGTTCCATCGGTTTCTTGGTACTGGGACCATCGTCAGGAGATACGAACTGCGGTCTTTCTCCCGCAGCGGCGTTCCAATAGCCTCCACAAGTTGCCATGGTCCATCCCGAGACAGCAACGACGTGCGCTTGTGGCTGACTCCACCCTGCCAAAGTTTCGCGCTGATCCCTGTGTGGCCTTGCAGTGCGGCGTGGACGTCAACGTTCGACCAACACTCTTTCAGTCGAGCACACACACTCCTTTCAACTCCGTTTACCTAGTGCCATTCGTGCCCATCCCAGCCATCTCTGACGGACGAACCTGGATGCCTAGTTTTTAACTGTGCCGCACTCTGTGGCCGACTTACAAGCTATCCCTGTCGATGTTGACGGAATGACAGACATTCGCACCCCAGGCTCGGGCGCGGTTCATCCCCACTCCTCCGCCATATTGACAATCTCTCCTTCTCCGATCCCGCGTCGTCTACCTACGGAAACCAGCTGCATACAGCCCATGACCATGGAATTCCGTCAGCTTAGAAGTCTCTAAGCCTCTTGACGTCAAAACGTACAGCACACTGCGCATATCCTCCCACCGCTGGTCCTTTGTTACCCCAGCTTGCCTTGCTCCGGCTCTCGTATCGGAGCCTCATCGGGTCTTTTCCTTCATGCCCCGCCAAGATCATCAAGGCGCCCCAGGGCTGAACGGTCCAGGGCCTTGAAGCAAGTGCGGAGGGGAAGCAGACCGTCATCGTCCCGTTCCCTCAAAGTTCTAGGTGCGATTGGGTAAGGCAATCTATCCGCCCCTCCGTGACCAGGCTGTGTATGGTTCTCTAACCGGAGACACCTTGGAGTCTATTCTGGGAGGGGCCCAACCCGACCCACGAAGGTCTTGGCTCTGGGTCCCTTCGTGAACTCAGACTGGACTGTTCATGGTTCCTCATGCAGGTTTTCTCCTTTGCGTCCCATCTTGTTATAAGTTGGTCCATTCTCCCCCTCGTGTTTCCGAACTTCTTGCATCTTCATCCTGCAAGCCACTCACTTTTCTTATACCCATCGGCGTCTGAGCTTTACCACAGACTGTAATTCTCTGAATTTTCAACACAAACATCCATTTTCACAATGCAGATCACTTCCTCTCTCCTGAGCGCTGCGGCTGTCGCCGTCCTCGCCGGTACCGCAAACGCAACGTACGTCCCATAATTTCCCCTGCTCAACTGTCCAACTTCCACATGAGACTAACACCCTCCCAGCCCAGTCACCCGCCGCGCCGCTGCGGGACAGGTCGTCTCCCAATGTGTCCAGCCCGGCCTCGTCGCACTCACCTTCGACGACGGCCCGTTCCAGTTCACCCCCCAGCTTCTCGACATCCTGAAGCAGAACGACGTCAAGGCGACCTTCTTCGTCAACGCCAACAACTTTGGCAACATCGAGACGGCGCCCAACCCCGACACCATCCGCCGCATGCGCGCCGAGGGCCACATGGTCGGCTCCCACACCGGCACCCACCCGGACCTCCAGACCATCTCGACAGCCGACCGCCAGGCCCAGATGGTGCAGGTCGAGGAGGCCACCCGCCGTATCGACGGCTTCGCGCCGCGCTACATGCGCGCTCCCTACCTCTCCTGCCAGGCCGACTGCCAGGCCGACCTCGGCGCCCTCGGCTATGTGATCGTCGACACCAACCTCGACAGCAAGGACTACGAGAACAACACCCCCGAGACCACCCACCTCAGCGCCGAGAAGTTCAACAACGAGCTCAGTGCCGACGTCGGTGCCAACTCGTACATTGTTCTCTCCCACGACGTTCACGAGCAGACTGTCGTTTCGCTCGTGCAGAAGATGATCGACACCCTGAAGGGCAAGGGGTACCGCGCCGTCACGGTCGGCGAGTGCCTTGGCGATGCTCCCGAGAACTGGTACAAGGCCTAGATGAGAGGCGACCTTTTCTTGCTTATGATACCCTTACGGCTCTCGAGGACACGAAAAGAGGTTCTCGGAAGGGGCACGGGAGGGAAAAGTTTGATTTCGAGAGCGCATTTCGACTTTCCCTGTTTTGGTTCTGCTATGTTCTGGCTTGTACATACCCATAGACGTATACCACAGTCACATCAAATCATGGGTGGGCATGGAGCGGCGCCAGGAAACAACGTAAATATTTCTTCTTCGTCGGAGATACCATATATCTATTATAGTAATTAGATGAGAAGCCCCGTATTTTCAACTATTTCTTCATTTCGACCTCGTCGTGATTTTGTTGCTTCCTTCTGAGTGAGATTGAGAGGTGGCATGTGCAACTGGCATCGCACCGCACAACATCACGACCAACCCTTGCACAGTGAGTAAGTAAGTAAGCAAGCCACAAGTTTTCTTCCAATACGTGAAGTTGGCCAGTGAGGTGATGACGTGCTCATCCTGGTCTGGGCCACGCCGTGCCTGAACCCAAATGGTCCTCGACAGAACTCAAAAGTTTCTTCATTTTTCCCCTCTTACCTCAGCGTTTCTCCAACGGTGCTCACGGATTACATAAACGAAACCAGACACAACACAAAGCTTGTCCTTACCTGTCTTGAACTCTGTTTCAATTTATTTATTCAATTCATTCGTTTTTCTTTTCGGGGTCTTGTGTGACTGCCCTACGAGAACGGAGACTAATGCGCCATGGCACTTGGCTTTTGGGGGGGGTGCATATCAATACTTGGCGAAGCATTCCCATCCGTCTGCTTGTCTCGCAACGCGTTGGCACTTGTTCTTCCCGCCGACGCAGATCTGCAGGAACCTGGCATTTGTGCTGTGCATGTGTGTGCGAGGCCCGATGTGCCTGGAGCTAGAGCTGTGCTCAGCCTTGAGAACTCCGCGTCTCTCAAGTGATAGGTATGGACAGTACCGCTGCATTCACCTCTTAGATCGTCGCCATTCAGGTCGCTTGGTTCCTGTGAGGTATGGTACCGTAAGGTGTGGTTGTAGATGGATGAATTGCCACTATAGGACCCAAGGGGTCGATGTAGCTAATGTACCATACATGCTTATGTAATGGGGTGGCCGTAGGCCAGGCTCACAGTATGCCCCCCTTCAAAAATGCCAGTGCCCTCACTGGTGCCAATCAATATCCCTGCCAATCCCATCTTAAAGCCATTTCTAGATATCCAAATCCCATTTCTCTTCTCACTCCTCTGTTGCAGTATTTGCAATCTTACAGTAATCGCAGATCTTACAGTAATCATGATCTAATCCTATTATCTTCAGCAGCATCAAGCCTAGCAGTTTTGGTCCCAGACGGAGATTAGGTTATTATAGGTATCCATCAGCTTAGCAAGATCAGATTACAGGATCCATCAGTAGTAATCTAGACCAAGATATCTATAGGATACTAGATATTACTTACCTAACTTTATAATATATTCTTAGAGGATCTTATTAATAATAAGGGATTTATCTTTAGCTGAGATCAATAAGATCAGAGGTAGTTAGCAGCTATAGGGATCTATATAGGTTATAAGTTCTAAGTAGTTAATAGATATAATATTATAGATCTTAAAGTGAGGTAGGAATATAAGCTTATAGGTAGTATAGCTAATACGTTCTATAATAATAAATAGGTTTATATAATATTATCTATATTTTAAGCCTAAAATTATAGCTTTAGGGATATTATAGCCCTTATATAATTATAAGTATACTTTATTATAGATATTAAAGAATTTAGTTATATATTAGTAATTATAGTGCTATTTTATTATAAGCATAGAGATTATAATAGTATTATAGGCAGAGATTCTAGTGGGTAGAAGCTAGATTATATATAGTTATAATTTATAAGATATTAGTAATAGGATATTATTAAGTATAAATCCTTTAATAATCTTATTAAGCGAAAGTTATATTAATATAGATTTCACACAGTTAAATTTAAACTCTAATTAAGCGATATAGTTAAGCTATAATTTAGAACTTAAAAGTAAATAGAGATAATACTAAAACGCAGATTTAATAGTTTAAATTATATATTTAGTTTAGCTATTTATTTAGAGGTAGTAAGTAGTTATATAAAATAAGGTTATTCTAGCTTTATTTTAGATTAATTTCTATATTATAGATAGGAACTTTAAATCTTAATTAGAGATAATAATCTTAAGAAAACCCTAATTAGAGGATATTAATTAGTATCTAAGTTATATACTTTATTTCTCTATAGTATCTATAGTTTTACTTAGTATAATAAAGATCTCCTTAGATATCTTATAGACTATAACTAAGGCTATATTAAAACCTTCTTTAGATAGTAGTAATACTAATATAAAGTTAATTAAGATTATATAATAAGAGTAAAGTAGCAGTAGAATAGGTTATAAGTTACTATAAGCTTTATAATGCTAGATCTAAAAGACTTAATATTATAAGCAGTTAAATAAGTATTTTCATAATTCTTTAAGACTATTATAAATATAGTATTAAGATATAAATTCTAATAGTTTATTATAACTAAGATAGTTACTATTATAGATTAAATTAAAGATATCACTAAGGTAGGATTAAAGGATATAAAGTTAAGGGATATAATTAGAATCTATTTTCTAGAGGAGATTATATCTAATCTAAAATAGTAACTTAGTATAGTTATCTAGATTAAGCTTTATATTCTATTAGATTATATTAAGGATCTTCTACTAGACTAAATTAGTCTTATAGCTAGATTAGATCTTAGTTTTAAAGGCTAGCAAAATCTCTACTATTATAGATATTAGTTATATAACTAAGTCTAGTTTTAATAAGATACTAATAACTTCAATTAGCTCTAAAAGTAAGTAATTAAATTCACTAATAAGTAGAAGTTAGATTAGATCTATATAGATTAAATTATAGATAGATAGATATTAATTAGCTTTAGCTATAAAAGTAAGATTAGTTAGGTAGTTATCTAGTAGGATATCTAAGGCGCTAAGCGTATTAAGTGTAATAGTATTATCAGTAAGAAGTCTGCTAAGTATATCTAATACTAAGTGATCTTTACTAAGTTTATAGATAATATAGAGATCAAATTATAATATATATTCTATTATACAGACTAGCTTCTTATTTGCAGTTATATATACTATTAAGTTAGTAATATTATTAACCTAATAGGATTAGATATTAATAATAGCTTTATAATTAGTAAATAAGATTACTAGTGCTAATTATATAGATTAAATCTAATATTAGGTTTTTAAAATAGTTTAAATATATCTTATAACCTTAAGCTCTATTAACTAATACCTCTTTTCTATAGTACTAAAGGTGTAGGAAATAAATAAGATTAGTTCTATAGTATTCCTAAGTAGGTATTACTTATCTATAAAAGTTATAGTAACTAAATCTTTAATATAAAATACTTATACTTTAATACTATCTCTAAAAGTATTAAACTTAATATATAGTTATTACTTAAGCGAAAAGTATATTAGGATTATATATAATATAAGAGCTAACTTTAATACTGCAAAGGCGTTAGATTCCTTAGTAGTTAGTATTAATATATTAATTATAGTTACCTAAGACTTATAAGCTAGTTTTAACATCTTATTAGTTTTTATAGTGCTATTAGGGTTAAGGCGTTAATAAGTATGAAGCAGCATCATCTTCTGATCTTCTAATAGTTCTATAATAGTAGTATATTAAAGCATATAGTAGCATAAACTAAATCTAAGTCCTAAGAAGTGCTTAAGCAAGCGCAAAGTAGTTAGAAACTTAATAGCTTTAATAGCCTGCAACTTAGTTATAGGTATACTTAATCTAAATAAGTTAACTAACTTACTAAGAATAATAGCTATAGGAAAACTAATAAATAACTTATCTAGTCCTAATAAGATATTAACCTTAGAGAGAGCTTAAAACACCTTATAGAGATTACAGATATAGTTCTTAAGACCTTTAGAGGTAATAACAATATTATCATAATACAACACTCTATTAGTATCTACTAAAATAGAATCTATTTAGCGTTATATATAAGCATTATAATTCTTATATCCTATCACTAGACATCAAAAAGTGAATTAGCCCTTATAAATAATAATTATAAATACTTATTACAAACTTAGGTATATATGCTATTAGTAATAAAAAGCTATAGCATTAAACGTTAAGATATAGGTTACATCTACACACTTTATAATAATCTCATCCTAAGTTTTTATAGGATAGGCGTCAGTTAGAGTTATATCATTAAGAGGGCAGATATTAATAACTATTTAGCTCTTATAATCTTTAGCTAGATCCTTTAATTATATAGGTTCTACAGGTATAGTTCTAATAATTATCTTAGAGCTGTTTCTATCTAGATCTAGTTTAGCTTTAGGATCTATCTTAATCTCCTTCTCTCACTAAATAATAAAAACTAAGAACGTAAAGAGAACTTACATAAGAGTATAGTAAAGCTTTTCACTTAGTTTATTAATAGTGTGATTAATAATACCTTATTCTAAACCTCTAAGTAGGTAGATCTTATATTTATACAGCATTTATTTATCCTAATCTAGTTTAAAATAGACCTACATCTATTAATCTTCTAAAACAATAGTGAAACTAAATTCCTTAAAGATATATTCAAATTCCATTAGGATAGCCTTAATACTATTAGCATTAGGTTAGCAATTATAGACTTTAATACTAGTTATATAAGTATAAGTTTATTTATCTTAAATTAAGGCAGCTTTAATTATATACTTCTTAAGCTAATATAGTTCTTTAAGTGCAAATTCTAATATAGCAGCAGATTTAAATTTATTAATATGCCACACTTAGGCTAATAGGTCAATAGAAACAAGGTGACTAATAAATTAGTTCTAATTAAGGATCTAATTAAAATCTATATTATTACAAACTAAGATATCTAACAGAGAGATATTAGTTATTATAGCATAAGTCGCAACAGAAAGATCTATAGGTTTAAAGAGCATATCCTATTTAATATTAGCATTTAAGATCAAATAATAAACTAGAACTAGTGCAGTTAAGTAAGCTGGGATAATCATTTTAAACTTAGCTATAACTCTTACCTTATAGCAGTTCTCATTACACTATACCGCTATAGGAATCTTAATGCCATAAAACCCTATAGTTATAAAACCCTTGCTGTTAATAATATCAAACTATTCTAAGCCTAAACAATCTATACTGATCAGTATATTTATAAACAGATTATCCACAATAGACAGCTCGCATTAGATTATAGCAATAGCTTCTTATCTAGTAGAGATTAAGATACTATAAAAATATAGATCTAGAATAATATATTAATCTATATAATATGAGGATTTACTAATACCTTTAACTATAAAGGGAACTAATCTAATACAAATCTTAGCTGTAAGCTAATACTATTTAAGTATAGTTCTATTAAGTAGTAATGAGGAACAACCTATATCACTATAGACGTTAAGTTATATAAATAGATCCTAATCTAAATTAGGAGTAATCTAATATTACAGGTAGGACTATAAGCAAAATCTAAATCTAGCGCTAACTTAGGTTAATAAGTTTACAGATAATCTCACCTAGATAGGCTAAGTTAAGCTACTTAGGGTAGCAACTAGTAGGTTATAAGAACTGCTATAGTGTGAAGATAACTTACTAAAGAACGCTATAGTAGTTAGATCTAAATTAGAAGTATTATTAGCAGTATTATAATCCTTATAAATATATTTATAGAGCTAGTTATTACTTAGGAATAGTTACTTATAGAACTAACACTTTCTCTAAGTCATTAGGTGTAGTTTCTTAGGAGGCGTTATAGCTATAAAATAGGCATCCTCATAGCTATCTTCAAACTACATAAAGTTAAAGTCTCTACTAGGTTTAATCTATTTAAGATTAGCAGCATCTATAATCTAGTCATTATAGAACGACACTTAGAGCTCATCCACATTATCAGCAACTAATAGGGAGCAGTAATTATCTAGCTTAGAAGGTAAGTATAAAGCTGATCTATCTAGAGATATTAAGATAGTTATAGAACTTATATTACTATAATAAGCAGATTATGCCAGATTAGCCTTAACTCCTAAGTTCCATCTAAGATAATAATTCTCTAAAACCAATCTAAGTTAAGTTGCGTTTAGCTATAGGTTAAGATTAGGATTAAATTACTAATTATAGAACTAGTATGAGGTTAGGAACCTAGTATACTAATTTAGCTAGTTCTATTAAGGTCTGAAGCTAGTTAGGTTCTAGTTCTACTGCTGTTAGTGCAGGCTAGGGGGTTAGTTCTTAATCTAGGGCCTATTATTCTAACTAAATCCACTATTAGGCGAATTCTAAGGTTAGTTAGTATTAAAGTTCTAGTTAAAAGTAATAGGTTAACCTATTTAGTTATATAAAATATATATATTAATATTCTTACCTGCTAAGTTATAGCTAGGACTATAACAGCAGGTCTACAGTAACTATTCAGATGCTAATATCTTTATTATAAATTCTTATCAGCAGATAGATTAGAGAAATACTTTAAGGGTGGTTATATTATTAGGAGGAGGGATAACTAATTTAATAGCTCTATTAAAGGATTTATAAATTATATAGAGTTAGGAAGTAATATTATTTATACTGCAGGCTTTTATATTATAAATTATAAGTTATAAATAGACTATAATATCCTTAGTGCTAATATTAGTTAATCTATAAGATGAGGACTTCTAATAGGATATAATATCACTATAATAGGGCTTAAACTGCTTAAGCAACTTAGCTAAGATAATAAATATAGGTGTAGATTAGAGTAGTTCTTAATTAACCTTAATTAGAACTTATAAATACCACACTAATATAGATCTTTATAAATATTAAGTTTAGATCTTATAGACTTAGGTATTAGATTTTATTATAGCTAGATCTTTAATATAATCTATAAAAGCGTAAATATTAATATAGATAGTTATCTTACTATCTAATACTATACCTAACTAATATAAATCCTTAAACTTAGGATTAAATATATTAATATCTATAGATTTAAAAGACTAGTTCTAGTTGCTATTACTATTACTATTACTGCTGTAATATAAGTTTAAGGTTAATAGTAGGTTCTAAGCTTAGTTCTACCTAAAGGCCTCAGCTATTATAGTAGTGAAATCTTAATTAATAGCATGTTACTGATTCTATATCGTAGCGTTCATCATAGCGACTACTGCTTCTGCAGTTAGCACCTAGGGTGCAGTTCCCCCTAGGTTGCTAGATTTAGGTATCTTATCTTTAGTTCTAGATCTATATTAATATAGCTCTTATTAGGGTTCTTTAATATTAGAGGAAGGTTCTTACTTGAAAATAAATTCTAATCTGGTGTGGGAATAGATAGCCTTACCCTTAAGACTAAAGTTGAGGGGTCTAATGCGTAGCTTGCTGTTAAAGTCGACTAGGTTATTAAGTGGCTTAGATTAGGATTAAGCTGAGCAGAAGCTGAATAAATTAAGCTTTTTGAGGCTGTCTGTTAGCTATATAATCTCCTTAGGTGAGAATAGCATTAACGTAGTTTTTATTAGGGTAGGTAGTAGTGAGGCTAGCAGTATTATAGCTTATGCTGCCTTTTAGATCTATAATCTATTAAAAATAGAAGCCTAATAGCATTAGTTATAGAAGAAGGCCTTAAGGGTGTGCTTACTGTTCTAATCTATAGGGTAAATAGTGGTAGAAGATTATAGGCTAGAGGGAATAGTAATAATAATCCTATAAGCGATAACTAGGTTGTTATTAGTGATTTAATCTAATCTAGAGGCTTCTGCAAATTATAATAGCTGTTCTAAGTCCCATTTAAGATTAAGATCTAATGTTATAAGGTTGTCTTAGTTAGGAACCATTTAGGTCTAATTTAGTGCGGAATCCAACGATATCTGAGAAATAAAGGTGGTATAGGTAATCTGATACGGAAAAGAAGAGGGAATAGATCAGGATTCAATAGAATCTAAAGCCCAGAGGGTGTGAGAGATGAAGTGGGTAGAGGGGTAGAGAGGTGTAGTTAGGAGGTTAAGAGACGTCGTTAGGTGGTGTCAGGAGCAGGGTAATCTACACCTAAGTAGGCGTTAACGGATTTTAGTTGGCAACGAGGTCAATTCAACGCTCTCACAACCACAAATCAATCAGAATCAGCTGATACAGCGCGGATTCCGCATATCTGGTCCTTCCGCTGATGCAGCAGGAAGAATTGGTGCCCGATTTGATAAAATTCGAGGCTGTAGATGCAAACTTGTCGTTGCTACCACTGTGAGGTATGGTACCGTAAGGTGTGGTTGTAGATGGATGAATTGCCACTATAGGACCCGAGGGGTCGATGTAGCTAATATACCATACATGCTTATGTAATGGGGTGGCCGTAGGCCAGGCTCACAGTTCCGTTGGGTTTTTAAAGTTGTACCTTGCTGCGTTAGTAACCCCCAGCTCAGCCTTGGGCGCTGGTTTGTGGGAGGGTGTCTAAAATAAGGTGCTGCGCCAAGATTCGAACTTGCTCATTCCTTCTGCAATCCTTTCGGACTTCCTTGCGCACGCGCGGACGCGGGCTTTATCGGATCGGGCGCGCGGGGCGGAGTCGAAGGGCACTAAGGCGGATGTAAGCGCTTGGGCGACCGGGGACGGGGCCGGGTGGGGCCGGGTTGCCCGAGTGCTGTGGTCTGCTACGGCGGGCATGTTGGGGTTTGTAAGGTTTGAAGGCTATGTTTCGATGTAAGCTCCATCACCGGTGCTCACTACGCGAGCATCCTCAGGACGAAAAGTGTAACAAACGGCATCATCGCCACCAGGATCGGAATCAACAAAAACGCCTCCTCCTGTTCACTTGAATTAACGCTTGGTGCCTTTAGGCGCCGGTTTGCAGCCTAGAAGCCAGGCTGTCAGCTTAATTTGGTTTGCAGAGTAGGTGCCTCTCGAGACGTTGAAGTCGGCGGAATCACTCCCGGATTCGATCTATATGCTTAATCACACCATATATGGTACCTCATAGTCTTTGATTGCTTGACTGTCTGTTCTCATCTCGTGCAGTGGCATCGAAGTATGACAATGTCTGCAACGTCTTACCAAGGTAAAGGAACCCACAGTAGAGGTCGATGGAGAGCTACCTTATTGCGACAGCGATGATGAAGGGTGCGGCACTTTCTATCTCTAGCTTTGGGGTCATTGATCGCATTGCGTAACACGGAGCGCTGTGGGTCGGGAAACACCAGCGCGTACACAATTCCATGTCAAACAAGGGCTCTCAAGGGCTCCTAGGCACAGATGGCTCATCTGAGATCTGTTGAATGAACAAGGCAGGTTAGATAACAACCTGGAGACCGCAAGTAGCCTTCAAGCTTCGATTTCGTCTGTTTCAACAAATATTAACGATTATAACACTGATACCAGGACTGAGAAAATATTCTACGTACCACGACGGATGTGTTCGCGAGTGCTCGGCCGACTCACGTCAACGTCGGATCTTAAGCGGACGGCATCAGCTTCAATGAACATATATATCACGGTTCACCTTGCTGATATCGTGGGCATAGATGCCTGGTCTGTCGAGGCAGGCGAAGCTCGCGCGAGACAAATCGTGTGAGTCT
This sequence comes from Colletotrichum sp. SAR 10_77, assembly GCA_025330015.1. Taxonomy (NCBI): domain Eukaryota; kingdom Fungi; phylum Ascomycota; class Sordariomycetes; order Glomerellales; family Glomerellaceae; genus Colletotrichum; species Colletotrichum sp. SAR 10_77. The sequence goes on from JAKMWV010000092.1 coordinate 87,875, forward strand.
TCGGCGTCGGTAGTCAATGTACCATAGCCACACCTTTCATCTGGAGCCAGAGACACTACTAAGTCCTGCTTTGAGGGTATCGACTTCTTGATAGATTATCGAGACGCTCAATATATAACCATACAGTAGAATCCTGAGCAAGAGCTGCGAAGCAAGGGCAAGGGCAAGGAGGAAACGAGGAAAGAGAACAAGGAGGTAAAACCGGTTCAGCATCCGACGTTGAGCGGAGATACACCTCTACTCAGGGTGGCACACAATTTTAAGAGTTTTTAGCAGGTGAATTAAATCTCTTTCGACGGAGTGATGTTCATCAATACATCAAGTCAGTTGAATACATGACGCTCAATACCCTGCTACACCAACAACGCAAAAGCATTCCGGGCAGCTCCGACTCACAAGCCGTGCCGATATCAACAGATCTGGATGATTCTCGGTAGATGACACACACGCCAGCACATGAAAACGAGAGAGCTGTATTATTTGCAAAATTCTGTGTATTCGCTCGCTGTGCTACCGACGGTAACATTCGTTATCAACAACGTCGCTCCACGCTTGAGTGAGCAACGTTCTAGTGGTATCAGGTATTAAATAAACACGGATTGCCTCTTGCCATATAGTATCCCTTTGTCAATCAATCTTGACTGATGTCTTCTGCTTCAACGACCTGGGTTGTTAACCACTAGGCCTCTCGTGCTGTGCCCCGACCTTCCAACTTCACATCGGCGCTACTGTTTGATCCTCCGTGGGCTGTCTCTCCTCTTTGACGCGGTCCATAAATAGGCATGTGACGTCTTTGTTTGCTTCGGTGATCTTCCCTGACACCCTCCGACGTTCGTCTCCCTTGTCGGTAGTGGCCTGTTTGCGGCCAGGTCGAATCTGCATAGTACTTGCAGTCGTTGGATTCCGTTCACATCACAGTCAGAACTCAGCCATCATGCCTCTTCTTTCATCTTCAACATGCTTCTCGTGCTGTCGTTGCCTCTTGAGCTGCCAGAACAAGGCTCCTCCTTGAACTCGATTCGACTCTTTGGTGTTTTCGGTGTGCTTGGTGTATCTGGCTCTGATGGGAGGTCGTTGAGGTCGATATTCCTGAAATCTCCGACCAAGTGGGCTATGGATGCTTCCTCGTAGGACACAACTCGTGCTCGCTCGGGGGGACTGGATATGGTTCTGGAGGCTTGGGACTCGTTGTTAGATCCCTTTGCTGAGCGTCCAGTCCTCGAGAGTTGTGTTACTATCTTGGGGAAGAGGATTCGCCAGACTTGGCGAGTACTCGGTAAACAAGCAACAAAGATGCCCACACACAGTTCGATGTGTGACCAAAGCGAACTTTGGAAGGAGTCGACTGCGTTATGTTAGTGTAATTCTCCTATTGGGGGCATCTGAGGCTTACCTGTGACGTTGTAGGACGTCGAAAAGATCAACAATGCTTTGATCCTATACGCACTGACTGCGGTGAGGCTATCTGTGGTCAGCACCAAGGTCATTTCTGCCCAGTTTAGATCAACTCACAATACCCCAACGCCGAACATAAGCATCACCCCAAGTTTCCGCATGAGCGGCATTCTCAGATCATAGACCTGGGTTGCAGGAAGTACGAGCATCCAGACGTCCAAGGCAACATTAAGAGCGCCGTGGCACATGGCAAAGGCGTTCAGGTTGATGCACTGGCCCTTCATCTCCCCAGTCCATCCGTCCCAAAAGTAGTGAATGGGTTGGCACGACCCAACAGTGCCTCCAACGAACGCGATTAGGAGGAGCAAGTTGAACACTTGCGTGCACCAGAGTACTCGTCGGAACTTTTCGTCGGGGAAGATTCGTAGATAGAGAAAGAGAATCGATGCCTTGACGAAGGCAAGAGCAGTCAGGTAGAGCATCCCAAAGACATAGAAGAGCTGGGAAGTGTCAGTTCATCATCCTCGAAATGTGCAGGTGCTTCATTAATGAACTAACCACCAGGAAATATGTGATTTGCTCAGGTTTAAGACTCCATATATCCCGTCCAGCGCCTGTCTCCTCAGCTAGGAAATGTCAGTGAAAGTGAACAACAGAACGAAGAGTTTGGGTTCCTTACCAAGATAGGCTGCTGGTAAGAAGGCTGCAAGAACACCCTGGGTGAATGTCAGAGAGCGTCATTATCGTAGCAGGCAGCATCATCATACATATGCGACAAGACAAGTCGTGTCATCCCAGCCCCAGGGCGATAGCTTCATGTACTTATTCGTTATCCGTACGATGATGAAGAACGTTGGAAGGCCGAATAGAAGAGCCCTGAACCACTGCATAACAGTGTCTTGTTGAGCTGGAGGCACACCGCAGGCTGTGAGCGACTGGTTCTGGGCGACTGCAAAACGGTCAACATGCTACCTTTACTAGATTATCACGAGGTTGAAGTTCTTACCCAGCATCTCCTTGACTGTGCAATTTGCCATGACGCAAGTCTGCACGTACCCAGCGAGAATCTTGTCGTTACACATGCATGTCTGATTCGTAAGGGCACAGGTCGAGTGCCCTGCCCCGATCTCTTGAAGAATGCAGGATATCTAGACCCCGTCAGCAACCGCGAAACCAGGTATGCCTATCGATCACCCTTACCGCGCATGGAGGAATTCCGTTGTATGACAGGTCGGCGGCAGCAACATAGCTGCTCAGGCCAAGGAAACAGGCCAGCAGGACGAGAAACCGAAAGGCGGCCATGTTGCGTTCGTATCCCCTTCCTCAACCCCCACAATACCGTTCGTCGTCGTTGTCGTCGAGAGCGTTTGTTGATGGAAAACTCTGTCCGCAAGGGTTCGACAAGCAGGAACCAACGTCAAGGTAAACCTCGGGAAGCAGTCTTGGCCATGGTGCCAACAAGACCTACAGATATTGGAGGAAAGGGAAGAAGGCAAGGACCAGCATTTAGCGGGACAATCTTTCCCCAGAAAGCACGTACTGACGGCTGTCAATTTGCCCAGCTAACTTAGCGGACTAGCCTAGGCCCTGGATCCAAAAGCTGTGCACTGGTTTGTGGCTTTCTTACTTCAGTTCCCCCTCTCTCTTTCTCAAGGACACACAACACTGCATTTCACCGGCCGCTGTAGCCGGGCGGACCGGACACGCGAGCGCTCAATGATCGCCTCCGCGGTATTTGGCCCGGCTTGCCTGAGTTCCTTTGCGTTTGCGGAGGGGGTGTTGGCTAATTTCACACTTTACCCTTTCATGTCGGACCAGTTCCTTCCTCACTGGTCGCTCCCCCTGCCCTCGCGTAGCCGAAGTACGCCGCGGCTGAGACCATCAAGAAGTCTACAAGGTACAAGTGCTTTTCGCCAGCCGAGATGGGAAAATGGCGTCTGATGTGTGGCCCCATAACAAGCCAGTACTCGAGCTAAAGCAGAAGCTTTGGCACTCGGGATCCCACATTGGCGTGGCGAACATGGAGCTAAAGTGAGACTAGCTGCGGGCTGTGCGCGCCCAACGCAGGGGCATCGTGACGTTTGCGGAATGTTGAGAGTATCCTCTCAAGAGGAATGCCGTTCGCGGGCACCCAGGCGTCTTGGCATGTGAACGGAAGCATTGGACCTGTAGATGTCCAGGGTCGGTAATTTCTTAATGGAGCCTTTCTCGAGGTTGGCAGCGATCAATCATTGGAGTATGAGAACAATGGAAAAACCGGCATGGCAAGCCTTTTGCTGACAACCACTTCAGATGCCTCTCCATGATCTTCAGAGCTTGATCCAAACAGTGGAAGTTCGCCAGCACGCCTCGTGGTTGCGGGGCGTCACCACGGAATGGCGAGCTAGGAGAAGAATGCAGGAGGGGTCCTGTCTCATTGTTGTTACCAGCTCTCTGGTCCTTGGCCTCCAGCCTCATTGAGGCGGGCAAATTGGACCGCGAAGACCCCGACAGGAAACGAAGAACCGTTTGCCGGTGAATACTGGACTTTGGACGATGCAAGCCCAATAAGTGCCGTAGACACATGGCTTAGCTTGATGAAGACACCAAAGTAGTATGCTGTTTCGCCGTTTAAGGCTGGTCTTCCGAAAACTCGTTTAAGCGAGCTGTCGATGCGGTTCCAGATTCCTGGGTTCGTCCCATCCCAAGATGATCAGGCGCTGACAAACTCTGAACAAGGTAGGACAAGCTTTTGAGAAGGCGGCGGCCGTGGCTCTTCAAGTCTGCGCAGCCACTGATTCATCAAAGAATGTCGATGCCACCGCCTTGCGCTTCTCCACGCATCATAAGTACGCCATTTTGCCTCCGGTTCCTTTATCTTCGGTTGATCTGAGCGTCAACGTCTTCTGCCTCCCGAGAGACACATCGACAATGAGGCGGAGGATCCTGCCTCGATGCTAAATGTTGGCATTTCGCAAAAAGCATTGACAAAGAAAGTCGCTGGTGATCGAGAAGCGGCATTCCAGTCACAAGTCGTTGCTGCGTAATCATCCTCATTCCGTGTCTCGTAAGGTCCATCGAGGGCAGTTTCGCTTGTGGCTTGAGGCTGGGTGATACCGCCATGTCCGTTTCGATGTGCAGTCTCTTTCATCGGACGCCGCAGAAACTAAAGACCACCATGCGGCGAGAAGACTGCCCCGGAGCGGTTTCCTGAAGACGAGCTCCGGACAGAGTGGGTCACATTCTCGGTGCTGGCGGGGCCTCACGGTATCGGACTCCCGGGTCTCTGCTTGCGGCCGGAGCGATTGACCCAAAACAGGCACTGAGAAGAAGCACAGTCTTCAGAGATTCATCTATGCGATGTGTCAGTCAGTATGACGTTACCCGTTACCAGCAAAATCAAGATAGCTGTGAGATGCTGCAATCGAAGTAAGAGACCAAGTCAAGTAAGTGTCTTCCTCACAACGTAAAAGTCACCCTGGTGAATCTATGGGCCGCGCAATCCAGAACATCAAAAAGCAAAAGAGAACATTCCCAGGTGGGATTTAACCACTGAATCTCCCCGAGGTGGGCTCGAACCACCAACCTCCAGATTAACAGTCTGACGCGCTAGCCAATTGTGCCATCGGGGATGAGCTCGAATGAGCTGATTGGGATGTTGTTGACGACCCAGCTCGAGTTGGGGCTTAAGAAGGCCACGTGTGATGAAGACCGCTCGGTTGTGCGAGTTTCAAACCCTAGCTGGCGGAGTGGCAGGTTTTTGTGAAGCAGTGACAGTCGTGATTGGCGGTGCAGAGAAGATTTGACCCACGCTGATGTGTCATTGTGTGGCCCGGCCTCAGTCATTGTCTGTGCTGCATTGTGTTGGTTCATGGGGACCTGGAGGCTTTCACGACTCGGTCTGGCTTCAAAGCAATGCAGGTCTCTTTTTCGTAAATAAAGGTTGCCAAGCCGTCCATCAGGGACCCAACTTCAACCTGGCAAAGTCGCGGGAAACTCACAATTTCAGGAGAGAAAGGAATTGTTGAGCTGCTCATTCTCATTAGCCATGTCTCACTTCCCCTGAGCTCGTGCTCACAGGCAGTAATTCTGCCCAAGTGGCGCCTGCTGAGACTGCTCAGCTGACAGCCAGACTGCGAAAGTGGTGTTTACAGTCTACGAGCCCATTTCATGGCTGAACACTGGCAGATAACAATGGCCTGTTTCCTCGGATGCAAATCTTTCCTCGCCGTGCGCGACAAAGGCTGGCCGGCACTCAACGTTCAGCCGGCTCAGGCACTAGGAACGGGCGGAAGAGATGGTCCACGGCAGACCGTGGTCCTTGGGCTCCTTCGCGCGTCTTCATCACCTCATCAATTGGACTCCCCCGCCGATAGTTTGAAGCTAAATGTAACACATCACGACGGCAAAGTATGATCCGCGGCTTGGCGGCCAACGACGAGCGCACGGAGGTCTGCAACGAGCCTGGCTTTCAGTCAACCATGCACAGCAGCCCTAGGACGTGGATGAAAAGCCCCAAACATGGCTACAGTCACATGGCTACAGTCTTTGGTGAGGTAAACCATGCTAGTGATGACCATGAGACCTCAGCTTTTGCATTTTGAAACCGTTTGTTGACATTCAGCTTGGCGATGGGCTCTCAACGGGCAATTGTTTCGAAGACGTACCGAGATCAGACATTGTCGACTCACTGCACTTAAATCCCATTCAGAGTATGGAGATGCTATATACACTTAAGCAATATGAAGACTTGTTTCAGGATCCGCTTGAACACGTCCTCTCCATATCGACACTGCAGTTGGCCCTCTTGCATCTCCCCAAAGGTTGTGGAACATGGACTCCTCGTAGTCAAGATAATCGTTTCCATGCCATGATTCCCCGGTTTCTGCCGGTCCTCTAACCTTCACCGCACAAAATCTCAACAGCTCCTTGATGCGCCAGGTAAAGGAGTCTCTCCCAACCGTTCTCATTGGTGGAAGCTCGGCGGGCGGCACGCCGCGATACCAGCTGGCCTTCTCCTGAGACGGCAAACTCAGCAAGAACCCTCCGTGGCGACGATGACATTCAGTTTTCTCAATCCACTCTAGAATTTCTGGTGCGGAGAACCGCGTCATGCCCAGAATAGTCAGGCTTTTAAGATTCTCGAAAAGCTCCAGGGCTCTCAAGACCCAAGTAGGCTGTTCCACTCCGCTTTGGACGAAGGAAAGGAATTCAAGATTAGGCTGACAGCATGCCAGTGTTTGAAGCTGTGTATAATACAGCGAGAAGGATGTGTGGAGCCTCAAGTCGCGCAGGTCCTTCATCGAGCATACTGCGTCCATAACTAGCTTGCGACATCGGAGATCCTTAGGAGGAGGGTGAGTCGACTTTTCCGCTATGAAGAGATATTTAAGATCGCTCTGTGTTTTAAGTGCATGGTAGAAGTCGGGATGGTTGCCTGTATCGTACACATGCAGCCTTTCGAGTTGGAGATGAGGGAAGGCGTCCGCGATGGCAGGGATCAAGTCCGGCAGTCGGAAGAGGTGAAGGCGCTTCAGACTTCTGCAAGACGTGATCCAATTCGCAATATGCCTACGTTTCTCCCTGGCCCAAAGCTCATACTTCTCTCGGAGCCGCCAGCTGGGAACAAAGGAGTTGGATTTCAGAGTCAGCGATGTCAGGTTCGTGAGCGGACTCAGCAGAAGCAGATCGAGGGGGGGGTTCTCAACTAAGCGGAACTCCAGGCACCGTAGTTCTGTCTGCTTGGCGATGGCTCTAAACACGGGGGCCTGCGCCTCTCCAACACTGCACTCGAAGTGGTGAAGCTGGTCTGCGTTCAAGTGAGAGAGGAACTCGCCCAGCTTTTCTGAGGCCGCCGTGGCATTCGCCGCAAATGGGAACTCCAGATGCCGCAGCCTCGGAAGGCTCTTGCTAACTTGTCTTCCGGCTTCAGCAGTCAAGTCTCCGGTGTTATGCATCGATAAACGCTCCAGCGCGTGACAGGAGAGAATGAGGGGGCCTCTGTCTTCCCAGCGATCTATCGAGACTTCTCTGAGCATCGGGCGCCGACCAGTTTCGTTGCTGATTATAACCAACTCCTCGAGAAATCGGAAATCGGGCTGCGAAATGGGTGTTCTTTTCTCAGTCCATTGAGGGTTCTGGTCCCCAAAACGGCTCACAGACTGCAAATCCACTCTCGGAGCGAAAAGCAAATCGGCGCCGTTGTAGCGTCGGACATATGTTAGGTACGGACGTGAAGTGAGAGGCGGCGTGTTCAGAGGGCCTTCAGTAAACGTTGATGAACGACAGAGAGTTTCCCAGAGTCCCTCTGAGGTATTCGTTTTGTCTGTCGGAGGAAGAAATGACAAGCTAGAGGAGTTCAGCAATGTGCTCTTCCATGGTTTTACGACAAGCCGCGTGCTATTTGATTCGGTTTCGGTGATAATCAACTTACTCATAAAGTCGCCTGAGTGCCAACCACGCGTTGCCTTTACTTGTGAGGGCACAGTTTGCCAAGGTCCTGTGATAGCCAAGAAAAGCAAGTTGGTCGAATAGAGCTTCCCAGATATCAATGTGCACCACCGCCTTTACCGGCGCATTCAATGTAGGTAAATTGGTCGTTAAAAACATTGCGGCTAGATGTCTCCCGGCTTTGCTGCAAAACAGTTGGTATATTGGAGTATCCAAATGATGCGGTCTTGGAGGCGATATTTGCGACATTTTGGCTATTGCAGACTTGGAATATGAATGAAAATGTTTGTCTCGTCGCCAGTGATGTGGTACTGTGCTCGTTAGCCTCCGTAGTAGGTGAATCCATGACCTTCTGCAAGTGAATCCAGAACGGATAGGATGAAGAGTGGTGTTAGGATCGCGAAGGGTCAAGCAGTACAGGTTCGTAGAGCCGAGATACGCCTCTTTGATCTGAGTCGCAAACGACCTCGAGATCAACAGTCAAGTAGCGAAAGCACGCTTGAACCTACAATTAGTTTGGCCTACACTCAATTGCGAGTTGAGGTATGGCTAATAGAATCTTTTTCGTCGTTCCTGCTACGACTGCTGACCAGGAAGATTAGATCCAGAGAAGGTAGGTAGTTGTCTAAGCCACGTTGGTCTACCCTTCTGGAGACCCTAGTACCTCTTTTTGCGAAAAGAATTTTCGCAGAGCCGGAAGGGTGAGAAGAAAAGTTTTGATAGCGACCCTGATCACCAGAAACCTCTAAGTATCCGTGGCCTGTCCACATCTCTCCATAGGAGTTTAAGGCACGTACCTCTATGCCTAAGTGACGGTGCGAAATCTCATCGCTAAGCCTGCGCACGACGGAGAAAGCGACGTAAGTTGGTGTAGTTTCACATCGGATTGTAGATTGACTGCTTGTAATTAAACTGCCATGCCTCCGAATCATGAACTAATCGTGGCAGGAGCCAAAATCATCGGTTGGGTATCTTCAAAGCCAAGAATGTATGCCACCGAACTTGAGCCATAGATCTCCAAGAAGACCTCACGGAAGAAATACAAGAGGACTACAAGCAATCCAGATCAAGAAACCTCCCACCCCTCCAGTTCCCCCTCCCTCCAACCGGCACCCTCGACTCTCTCTCCACCGCCTCCAGCCGTCCAAGCACCTCCCCCATCTCCCCCTGCACCTCTCTCAACCTCTCCAACACCTTGCCGCCCTCGCCCTCGTCCTTGACCTCAAACTTGCTCGAAAATGACGAGGCCAACTTCCGGCGAATGACGTCCGCCGTGTCCACCTTCTCAAAGACGTTCACATCGAACCCGATCGCCCTGTACAACGGGCCCGCGAGCTTGCGGCCGTCGTCCACGATACATCCCCGCACGCCGACATGCCCCTCGATCAGCTCGGTCGCGGCCCTGGCGCTCTTGACCAGTGCCGCCAGTTTCTGGACGTCGGACTCGATGTCTACGGCTGCGATGGTGTTGTTTTGTTGTTGTTGTGCCGGCTTGGGGGCCGGCGCGGAGCCGAAGTCGTGGCTGAGCTTGCACGCGTGGAACGTACGCGGCGAAGCAACGGTGCCCGAGAGGGTCTTGGTTGCGTATACTCTGAAGCGGTTCATTTTGGTTTTTTTGTTGTGGTTGTGATTGTAGTTGTTAATGTGGTGGTTGTTGTAGTTGTTGATGTAGTTGTTGATGGCATAGACTTGCTTGGTAAGTCGTGTTAATTAGAAGAAATGGCGATAAGTCTTGCAGGATTGACTTACTGACGAATGGTGTTGTTTAACTCGGAAGAGATGATATGAAGGTTGGATGTCTTTACAGAAGATTCAATCCTGAAACCCCCTTTTATCATTTTTTGGGAGGATTTGTCAATCAAGGTTGATGAAGTAGGTCCCTTGAGGAGATACATTAACTTTGAACAGGCCGAGGACACAATGCTGAACTCGGGGTCTCCGACATTCAAAGGGCAACAGAGGCACATGTTTCTACTTGTGTGGTTGACTGCGAGACCTGTATGAGGTACTGACGGATCAACAGGAATTAGTAATTCAAGCTTCTGCTTCATTAAGCCATCAAGTCATAGCCACAATGTGTGACAGAAGCTGAGACGTGAGCCCAGCGCTGACAGGAGGGTCTTGCCAAAGGTGTAAGAAATGTTTGTGAATATTCAAAATCGCTGTCTCTTAACCCTTCCGGTCCCAAAACCTAACAAAACCGTTCCTCCTCGCTGGGCAGCTGTGCCACTCCCACAGAAAAGCAAGACATGAGCTGTCTGCTCGGGAACTGCCTACGACGCTTCCGCCCCCTCGCTTGTCTTCCTCGCCCCTGAATATCGTACATGTAGTTTGTCCAAGAAATGCGAGTGTCGGATCCCATTAGGTCTCGCCTCCGCAAACGTGTCGATCGCCTCCTGCACACCTAGTCCGCACCGCTCGACCAGGTAGCATACAATAAAGTAACCCGTGCGGTTAAATCCGTAATGGCAGTGAACACCAATGACCTGGTTTTCTCCGTTGACCGCTTCCCATCCTTCCTCCTCAGCTCTCTTCTTCTGCTCTTCTCTCAACTTGTCCACAAGCGCCACAAAATGCGCAACTTCTCCCTCACTGGGCGGAACCTTGGACACCGTGGCGAACTTGTGGTAGCGTACGCCGCCCTTCTCCATGCTTCTAGGGTCGTAGACAGGCTGGTCGTGACTGATGTCAACAACGTCCTTGATAATCTTGCCCCAGTTCTTGACGAACTCGGCAGGGCAGTGTATATCGTCGGCTTCTCGCAAAGTCTTCATCGCCCGGAAGACGGCAGGCTTGCCCTTGGGCCCTATTGGGAGCGATACCGGTACGACATTCTTCCACTTGGCTAGGTTCTTCACGTCCCACTTGCCCTCACGCGAGAGGTACTGCAGCTGCCATTTCAGGGAGAAGCGACCGGTGACGTGACAGGCTAGGAAGTCGGAAATGTGATGGGCGAGAACCCGAGCGGTCGAGGGCATGAACAGTACAGCGTGATTGGCAGGCGCCGGAATGATGATTGACTTGACCACCTTGGTGGGATGTCGAGGCTGAGGCGGAAGGTTTGCAGGAGATGATTCATCTGGCGTAGAGGGGTCCTCAGTCGTGTCTGCACCTTCATCCAGTCGTCTGTCTCGCTGGAAGTCCTCATCTCGGATGTCGTCGATGCTCTCAGGCACATGATCGGTGACGTTTTGGGAGGTGTTGACTGGCGCAGCAGAGTCGACGACGGTCTCATGGCCATCTTCCGAACCCGTCTCTGGTGACAGCGGTGCCTTGGTTTGAAGATACTCCTCGATCTTGCCGACTTCACCAGGAGGGGTTAGTTTGTCTGCCTCCCCGCCAACAAGGTATACGGGTACGTCAACGCCGGCCCATACGTCCTTTCCGGGCACGCCACCCCTGGCAACGCCATTCTTGAACGTGGGTAAAGACCCCCAAGCCATACGGCGCCATACCGGTGTGCGACTCTGGTTGTTAAACCGGTCTTGCAGCTTGCGCAGCTCGAGGTCTGCTCCCGGTCCGACAAACCGGCTCACGCTGGCACTCTGCGGTCCTCCCCATCGGTCATAGGCCCTCCACAGATCGAAAAGCCAGCCGGGAACCCACAAAAGCTTGCGGAACAGCGCCGTCTTGTCAGCTGGTGGAGGTCCAGAGACGGGGCAAATCGCTACGAGTCCCACAATGTGTGTTCTTAAATCTGTTCGGTGCGTAGTGTTGCGGCTAGCCAGTTGTGCACACATCGTCGTGCCCATGCTATGGCCGATGAGAACCACGTTGCGGTCAGGCTCCTTCTGGCGGTACTCGTCGATGATGACTTCCAGCAGCTCGGCCAGTGCTTCGGGACTGTAGGCATCCCATGACGTCTGTGCAAACTTGGATCGTCCACATCCGGGCAGGTCGATGGCCAGACATGATGAGATGTGGACAAGGCTGGTCAGCAGCGGGTGAAATTGTGCCACTGAGCCTCCCAGCCCGTGAATGAAGACGAGCAAGGGGATGGGTGGCTTGGGCAGCTGGTCTGCCTGTTGATGCCGTTTGTAAAATATGCGGATATCAGCATAAGTGTAGCGATCTGTTTTGAACGTGCGTATCTCTGAATTCTGTTTTAACAAATCCGGATCTGTGGACTCGGGGTCGTGGGGGTTGGACCACCACCCGCCGCGGGCCTGTTGTTGGTCTCCCATGTTGACCGAGGGTATGTGGGTTGTCGTTCCGGGATCCAGACGCGTCTTGGCCACCGGCACCGAAAGGGTTGCAAATACAACGGTAAGAAGAGGAATAATAAGCCTGGTCTGACAAAACAGAAGCCGGAATAACGCGCGGGTATCTCCAAAATGTAGTGCGCTGCAAGGAAAAAATGGCGATCTTTGTGTGTGTCGTTCCAGGAGGGTATGACAGCCCGACGATCTCTCAACCTTTCGCTACTTGGGGGGAGGGAGGTAAACAAAATGGAGTGAGTGTGGGCGAGATAGACCGAGATAACGATGAGATCTGGTCACACGGAATGTGACTCAAAATCGGGTAGCCGCTGTGAAGTAAGGACCCAGTTCCAGTTTCCTCTTCCGCGGGTATTCCACCGTCGCACCTGCTGTGTGCAACTGGGCGCGAGGCCCAGAGCACTGCAGGGAGGAAAGAGCAAAGGCGGCTTCCTTTTAATCAGACCGCAGGTGAGGTGGGCAAGGTAGCGTCGAGGTCTGAGGGGATCGACTGAGACGGAAGCAGGCCAGAACGTGGTCGGGGCAGGCCGTTTCTAAGGCAGGAAATGCGCCACCAGCTGCTCCGTCCAAATACCGCTGCGATGGGAAGAAACTGGGGAAAGTGAGAGATAAGATGCTTCTAGGTAAGGTAGGCAAGAAAAGCGAGCCTCACAGAAGGCACTACTCAGGCGGGCACCGGGCAGCGAGAGATACTTTCAGTGGGGAGCAAGGCACCAAACTTTTGTCTTTGGGCAATTTATGTCATTGCCCATTCTCAGCCAACAGTTCGTCATGTCTCCTCCACCTGGGCCCGGGGAAACGCTGCCATTGGTTTCCTTGTCTCTGGAATTTTTGGCCAATTGGAGCTTCGCTGCGAATCAGCGCCCGCGCTGGGACCTGGCAAGGCTGATTACGTACGCGATCAAGAGGAAGCTGGGAAATTTGTACATGAGAATTATGTAAATTGTTATTTTAATATTACACTTTGGTCTATGATATGAGCCATTGCAGAGTCTTTGCGTCTTGTGATCTCTTCCCAGTGGTGGCTGGCTTTGTGTAAGAAGACAGGTGGTGGTACAGCGTTCAGCGAGAACCTTGAGAGTAATCTCACCAGGAATTTGCATGGCGGGGTAGCGAGGAGCAGTGAGGTTTGTGGACGTGGCCGGCCCCGGGTATCCCACATCATTCAGGAAGCTAGATCTCGATGCTCTATGCAGTCCCCATCTGATGGAGGATCATCGTGAGTCTGCCGTCTTGAATGCTTCTCTCCGTCCACGTGCGCACTCTGCCGAGGAGCCTATCCTCAACCCGAGTCAGGGCGGTCCATTTGGTCTCCCCATCGTGAGCACGTCACGCAGCGCCCTTGCCCTCGACCCATCCGATGGGAATCAAGGCACCCGCAACTTCATCGACGCCCCTCTCCGTAGCAAGCAGATTGAACTGCGATGCCGCATTCCCCGTGTCAAGCACATCCACGCGGATTCCGAGCGAGCTGAGGTGCTTTTTCGTGGACGGAGCGAGCGGAACGATCTTGGGGCCGACGCCGAGAATAAGAAGATCTGCAAAGAGACACGTCAGAATAGTGTTCATTATCGTAGACATCGTCAGAAGGGGAGACGAACCAGGTCGCGGCCAAACCAGCTCCAGTACGCCAAACGCCTCTGGGGGAATCTCAAATTGGCCCTTGGCATTGATCAAGTTCATCGTGCCCTTGGCCTCCCACGGCCGCCACTCGAATGCCTCGCCACCGATAAGGAGGGCAGCGTTTCCATCCAGAATCTTGAGGCCACTGTTCAGGGAGAAGCCGTCCGACATGCAGACATCGATTGATGTTGACGGAGTCGGCGTGTTGCCCAAGACGTCGAGTTCGCTGAAGTCGGTACCACCTTCATATTCGTTCTTGCTATTCTTCTTTAACCTTGGCGGAGCCGTGTGAAATTGACTGCGTAGGCATGCGATTTGCGAAGGAGCTGCTGAGGCTCGTAAAGGTGTCGAGACTAGGGAGAGCGATCGAGGAATCGTGCGCTGGGCGCGCGCAAATGCGCGAAGCACGCGAGTGCTTGCTGGAGAATTCATGAATACGTGCCAGATACTTGCGTCGAATGAGCGAACGGGTGCAGCGGGTAGGGACGAGAAGCTTGCGTCGGGGTGGTTGGAGTTGTTTGACGGAAGAGTTGGGTACAAGCTGGAATTTTTTCCGCAGAGCTACTTCAGCATCTTGAACGTCATGATTACAAGGTTGAGCGAGCTACCAAAAAAAACCACCAGTCGTGATGGCGGGGAACCACATCAAAATCAGTCACGCCAAAGTAGCAGTGTCACGCATCATGTACCGTGGAGTTCAGAGCGCGACGGCGCCAAAAGTTCAATTCGCTGTCATAATTCCGATACTGGGGGGGATAAACCACTTTTGTTTTTTGGGCGCCTCGACTCGATTGAAAATCGCGGGGTCGTCACTCAGAAAGCAACGAAAAAAATGAGATCCCACGTTTGACAACCAAACAAAAAATTTGAAAGGGCTCGATTTCCGTTTTCATTCAGGTATCGAGGCCTAAGAGTGCCCTAACGCACAGCAGCAGACGAACCGTCATCAATCCGCCTGTGGCCGACGATTCTTGTGTATCATGCAGTTCCTTTTGCCCTTATTGAACACCTAAGCAATGAACCAACCCCCTAAAATTTCCCATTCCGGCCAGCTTTGGTTTTTGACGTGTGACGCAAGAAAGAATGAGACGTTTATTTCTTCTTCTCAGACTGGCTCTGCTCCTTGAGCACCTTCTTGACGATCTTCTGCTCCTCGATCAGGAAAGCGCGGACAATGCGGTCACGGACGCAGTTGCCGCATCTGGAGCCGCCGTAGGCACGCTGGACGGTCTTCTTGGGCTTGGAGATCTGGGCGTACTCGCGGGGGCGGAGGGCGGGGACCTGTGATGGGGCTGTTAGCATTTCCCGCGTGCGTGTGTGAAGCCATGTTCAAATTCGACATCGAGAGAGTCCCATCTGAGAGCGCCGTCGACGTCGTGTCTCCTGTTCGTCCTTGATGAGAGTGATCGCAAGCCTTCGCCGATGACGACCACCCTTCCCCCATTTCCTCCCACTACAGTCCAATGCGCTCCCAGATGATGGTCCCTCGAGTCTCGTTTCGGCCGTGGTGTATGGATCGAACTTACGCCGGGCAGCTTGACGCCGCAGTCACCGCACTTGGGGGCAGTGCCGCGCTTCTTGATGTGAAGGATGCGGAGCTCACCACCGGGGGTCTTGACGATACGAGTCCGGTTGGAGGTGGTGTTGTAGCTACAATTTTTCCTCAGTCAGTCTTGTCGGTTTTTTCTCGACACGTACAGCGTGCACGCCGATGCGAAAACAGACGCCGTCTCTAGATAAATTCGATCGCGACGTTTCGATTCGGAGTGGGAAGAGACTCACCCGTTGCGGCGGCGGTAGGTGACACGGGCTCCGGCCATTTTGACTGATTGATGGTGCTGCGGACGTTAGTTGAGCAGAAGTCGGGAATCGCAAGCTGGTGGAATTTTTGCTCGAAATTTGGTTGTGGGTGGGCAAGAAAATGGTGCGTAGCCGACTTGAGGCGCCCGAGCCACATGTGGCGCACCAGCCCCCCAGTCACGTGTTTCGGAAAACAGAGTGTCAACGATAAGACTCACAGCGGCTTTTGACTTATACGGGTTTAATCAAGAGACCACTTCACCTCTCTGTGCTACGTTGACCGCCTTTCCTAGTGTACTTAATCACTTCTATTGAGCATGACGGTAGCGACGGCGGCAGCAGAGAAGACGATGACGACGACGACGACGATGACAAGAGAAGTGAAGACGACGACACTGAAGGTGAGGTAAAGTATGCAACCAAAGGAAAAGTAATCACTCTAGCACAGGAGAAATATGCGGTCTCTTAATCAAATATCCTCTCATGGATTCTAGTACTTGTCCTGGGGGAAACCTGAAGGAAAGCAAACACTGTTTTACATTCTCAGAGTCTTTGCCCAGGACGTCTGATACCGAGCGCTTCGAAGCAACGCTACATAAACATATCCCCTTTCCCTGCAAACCCCAACGCCATGTGCAACAATTCAAACCAAATTGTGCCAAACTATGACGACTCTGGCTCTATTGTCGTCCAGTCGGGGTGCTCAGTTGCGCGCCAGGGCTTGACGCCGTTGGGCTCCTCCCTTCGTCTCTGAGAGGCATGGTTCATAATCTTGGTCATCTCCTCGCTCTTTCGAAGATCTTGGAAATCCTGCACCTCCTTTCTGGCCGCCTCTACTGACTTGATGAAACTGGCGAACTTGTCCTTGGCTGGCGGTAAACGTTAGCTGACGAAAATGGAAAATGCTCATGGCCGTGGATGTGCAGCACATACGAGTCGGTTGATGCGCGGACAAAGGGTCCATCATCCGTGGGATCGTGGTGCGCAAACCTCGCAGCTGTGAGAGGGGTCAGTTCGACTGAAGTCGGGCAGGACTGCAGGGGACGCCAACCTGGGTGTGCAACAGCTTCAGCTGGTTCAATGACTGTTCTAGGCGTTCTTCATCCCACGCCTCATTGCCAGGCTCGGACTTGATGGCTGGGTTGTTGTTTGCCATGGTGATGCGGGTGAAAACGTCGCCCTTGGAAATGGAAACCCTGAAAGGCCGGTTCGGTAATTGTTTCCCCAAGGGGGAGATTGACGTTGAAACCGGGACGAATAGATATGTCGAGCGCCGCGGACCGAGGTTGCTTGGAGAGCCTGGCCCAGAGGGTGGATGCAGCGATGGATGTAGGTAAAGATGCAGAGTCGGGCACACTGGCAGTCTGAGAGAGATCCAGGTGATGTATGGCGCAAAATTGTTTGCGCGCCGCCTCAGAACCAAAGTGCAAGTGCAAACGTACCACCTTTCATGCAACTAGCCACTTGGGGTCCAAAGCAGGCACTGCGCCGGCAGGCAAGTCAGAGATTTGTTGGTGGTTTAGGTGAGCCAGCTTGGAAGCGTTGGTGTTTCCGATGCGCGGCGCGGTGCGGTGCGGTGACAGTGAGAGCTCACGACGGGAATTAGCGTAGGGGCCAGAAGCCGCTCCAAGCCAGGGACCGTGGAAAGGACGCTGAATGTGGTCACCGGCAACACGTCAATCTGGAAGGTGGTTGGCGTGGGCCACAGATGGCCCCACTTCATGCCGTCTGGTGCTGCGTCAAGGTCGCTGTGCCTCGAGCAAGTGAAGGGCGATACTTATGGGGTCACGTGAGCTGCGAGTCCAGCAAGGAGGTAAACAGTCAAAGAAAAAGAGAGAAGCGGTAACAACGGGAGGAAACAAAACAAAAGAGACTTCAGCTGCAACATCAGTATCTCTCTCGCCCCCATCAACTTCATCAGACCACTGCAGGACACGAAGTGCACCCGAACGAATTGCGCATCTCTCCGGTCGAGGAAAGTGCAGCATCGTCGTACAGAAGCAGCAGGGAACATTGGTACCTAAAAGGTACGCTGCCGCGCCAAGGGGTGCAGGCCTGCAGCTGGGATCCTTGAAGCTGACACTCGCTAAAAGCTAGCCGGAAGGCGGATTAACTGCGAACCTAGTTCAGACCGTGCGGATTGGAATTCTCTGACTCCAACCTCTCCGTGTTCCTACCTTTCCGTCACGAACCCAGCTACTTACCAACTGTGGAAAGCTGCATCTGAGCTAAACCAACAAAACCTTGACGCCCGCACTTCGTTTTCTCTTCACTTCAGCAGAGCTTCATCATTCCTTTTTCGACGCGTCCTTTTCTCTCCGGACTCGTCGCCAGATACCACTTTTCCCCACCTTCCCTTCACATCCGCCAAGCTGGACTCTTCCGCCATCATGTCGAATGCGCCCCCGCCGGCGCTTTTACCTCCGCCCGAGGGTATATTCCGCTCCTTCGAAGATCTTCTGAGCTCCGTCCAGCGCGTCGCCAAAGACCAGGGCTACGGTGTCGTCAAGCTCCGCGCGTCCAACTACCGCGATGGCAAGCCCACCCGCTACGACTTGGTATGCGACCGCGGCGGCGTCAAGTACAGCAGCACTGCAAAGAAGCGCAACCCCTCCACGCGCAAGGTCGACTGTCCCTGGCGCGCCAAGGCCGTCTGCGAAGTTCAACTCGGCAACCAGTGGCGTTTCGCCGTCCAGGAGGGTAGCCACAACCATGAGCCTCGCGTCGCGACCGCCCCTCCCGGCCAGGAAAACACGCCGCTCGCCCAATCCATGCGGTCCTTTACTAACAAGATCGACCGCATGAGCCACGACATGGCTCAGGGCTTCATGCGGATAGAGCAAGCCCTCGACCAGATGAACAAGCGCTTGGAAAACCTCGAGAACCGCGCCGGAGGATACGAGCCCCGCTTCCAGAACATGGAGTCGCGACTACAAGGTGTGGAGGCCCGTGGCAGCATGGAGCTCCCTATGGATGATGTCGATGCCCGACTTCTGTCAACCTCGGTCATGTAGGAAAACGGCCAAGTCGACATGTCGGGCATGGGAGCTCTGTCGGGCGCGAATGCGCACGGCGGATACGCGACGGACAACCACGCTGGTTTGTCCTAGAGCACTCCTATGTTAGTCGACCCGAGGCCATTTACATCGATATCCACGCGTCACACGGAACCAAGACAAGGAAGCAAAATGACTAGACGATTCAGGGTCACATTTCTCTCGAGGATGAGACTTCAGGCAGGGAGCCAGACCCGGGGCTGGATGGGCAGGCATGTCATGTTATCAGGGCGTTGAAGGGAGGCTTGGGCGTTTGGGACTCATCATCTGTTTTTTTCACCTCTTTCCAGCCACATGGCGATATCAGTCCCGGTTTGGTCTGGGATTGATCCGTTTCGAGGTCATGTTATTATACGAAAATTTCTTGCGCAAGGCGGGGGCCGGCTTTTTGCGATTTGGCAAGACGAGAGCAGCAGCAGCAGACAATGGGGTTCATTGTAGCAAGAGAGGCGCAGAGGCGTATCATCGGTAGAGCGCGACTGCAATACCAACCAGTACATGTCTACAGTTCTTTCCCATTGCTTGGTGAATGCGTTGACTCGCGGAAGGTGAGGTGACATTCGAGGCAGCTGAGCCAGGTGCCGAAGCATGACGTAACAGGAGACAGCTTAAACATTGCGATTGCCCTTTCTTTGCGGACCTGGTCGTTGCAACTCTCACCTCAACCGGTCGAACGTCGCCATTCCGCCCAGGATCCAGAGGCATTGTCTCGTCGTCTGCTCCCAACAACGACTGTGAGACACACGTCCGTCATGGCTTACACGGATTGCATACCGGAGACCAGTCCGCGGCACAGTATCAACTGACACCCCGGATTCCAACTTCGCACGTCCGCAAGGCGCACACTGTGAAGGAGTTGGCCAGCTTCCCACACACCCGAACAAACCCCTCCATGACAAGCTCCGGTTGGTTTCCTTCTTGGTAAGGTAGCAAACAATGTTCCCAATAGAGAAAATGCACGCCGGGTAGAAGAACGCCACGCGCGAGATTAGCAGGCAGGTAGCCTGACCTGATCGCTCGGAAGCCCCTCCGCCCCCGCGCGCCCTCTCCGGTTTTCTTTTCGGTGCCCTTTCAACGGGTGTTTTTCACGACTGGCCACCCCAACTTGCGAAACCCATCCCAGCATCCCAACGGACCCCGGTCCTGCATATCCAAAGCTCCAGACCACGCCCTTCATTTCGGTCTTCAGGCCCGGGCGCGTTGGACGACCCAGGATGTCATGCAGGTTTGTGCGTTCATCCGAAGAATTCGTCGCCTTACCTGCACTTTCCGGTCAACATTTCAAGCCCGAGAACTAGCCAACGTCCCTCGATCGCAGGCGCAGCAGTCACATCGCACGGCGTACTGCGTGACAGCCTATCAACAATTTGGAACCCGCCCTTCGAATTTGAGGGTTTTCGGCGACAATGCATCGCTCGTAAGGGCGCCTGCATCAACTCTACCCGCCGAGCCCAGTCCCAGCCGG
The DNA here is from genome assembly GCA_025330015.1 of Colletotrichum sp. SAR 10_77. Lineage (NCBI taxonomy): Eukaryota > Fungi > Ascomycota > Sordariomycetes > Glomerellales > Glomerellaceae > Colletotrichum > Colletotrichum sp. SAR 10_77. The sequence continues at coordinate 107,860 of JAKMWV010000092.1, forward strand.
CTCAGACTGATGGACAGCGGCAAACTCCTACCAACCAGCTCCGACGGACATGTCTCGAATATCCAAACGAAATCTCGTCATGTTTGCCTGCCCGCCTTTGCTGTCCTTATTCAGACCACCCGCTTTTCCCGGTTATTACGAATCCATCGGGTCGGTAACCAGTGAGGACAAAGCCGTTGGCTGCTTCGTCCTGTTTTCCCCATGCACATGATCAAAGCGCACATTCGGGGACCATCAGGGATGGTCGGGACTCGCTAACTGCTTTGCATCACGGCAATGAGACGTGTGTATCTACTGTCGGAGCCGGCGACTCGGGGTCGTGGTGGAGCACCATGTCACGAGCAGGCAGCTGGATTCACCAACACGTTTGCCCCCTCCTGGTCCCGAGACATGCATTGTCGTCGTCGATGCCGTCGTCTTCAAGGGTGTGGGTGGGTTGCGAGCGGCCCTCGAACTCCATAGAACAGAGAACGCATTCCGCCGAGGCGGCGGCGGTGCCCGGGGCCGGTTTGTCACAGGTGATTGACAGCGGAAAACCCGAGCCTTATTTCCCCCCAACGTAACCGGCCGTAAGAAACCAACCAACCGCTCAGAGGGATTCTCTCTATAAATCCCAAAAAGGACATTGCTCTCCCCATCCCCCTCACCTCCTGCAATGACCTCCTGGTTCAGTCACACACCAGCAGGAATATTCAGCTCGAAAGCAACCCAGTCTGCAAGCGACGTTTACCGCCGACAAATGTCCGTCTAAGCCTTCCAATAAGGATACTCGAAAGGCTCGTAGTCGGAAGGCAGCAGTCTCTACTCACCTCTAGAACCGGTGTTTCGACGCATATCCATGGAACGATTCCTTGTTCACAATCTGCTACTTATCGTGGAAGCCGCCTAGAAGCATGCGGCCCCAAAGGATCCAAGCTTCTAGCATGTTTGCCTGCTCGACCAGGGGTTCCTCCCGCGTCGGGCAGCAAACACTGTTTCCTCTTTTCCCATCCCTCCCTCTTCGTCGATCCCTTCGGCCACCAGGTAGACGCACACCCAAGGTGGTATCCATCTCGCGTCTAGCCCTCGCCTGTCGAGCTGGGCGTGCGCAAACCGAGAGGCACAGGTCAGGCAAGCCCCTGTACAACGACTGTCGCCTGCGCGTCCAACGAAATCGGGAGAATCCTAGCGCCGTCATATCACATCGCTTTGTGAAGGTCGATACGCGAGGCCCCCCGCGGTACCCAACTATACAAGCAGGGGCTGAACAAGGGCAGAAGGATGAAGCGCATGAAGAGCCAACGCCAAGGTTTGTTCCCGTTTCTATGAGGCTGAATGCGGGAAAAGTGCGGGAAAGGCATGGGCCTCAGGTGAGGCAAGTCAAAACGGCAATTGCACATGGGCCAACTCGCAAATCTGGGGGGCCGACGAGTCGAAATCCGCGTCTTTTTGTCTCTGGCATACTTCCCCTACAACACGGGATGTGTTCGAAGAATGACCTTTGGACCTTGGTAAACGGCAGCTTGCTCTCTTTTTACTTCTTACCGCCCCAGTGAAACATGACCTGCCACCTATGCACCTCGGACTTTGCACCCAACGCGAACGGTCAACGACGAATTCACCACAAACATGTTGGCCCCAACGAAGACCGATCACCGCCAGGCATACGAAAACATGGTTCGGAAACGTGGTTCCATTCAATGATGTTCACACAATGCTTCTAGCTGTCGTTTGCTGCTATGATTAGAACTGGTCCAGCGTACGTACTGGTCCCTCCAGCCTTCCCCCCTATGCAATGAAAGAATTCACAGACGCTCGTAAACTCCAAAATATGCCGAATATGCCCCCAGACAACAACCAATGACTCATATCACATGTAGGCTTACAAGAGGTGGGCGTACTCCTGTTCCTGGCTCCAGCTGCCGGGGTCCTCGGCAGGCAGCTGATGCATGCTCATGGCACCCAACTGCTTAATGTTCATCTTCTCCCGCAGCTCGTCCGTGATCTTGTCGACGTCGACGTTGAGGTAGCCGCGCAGGAACTTGCCTACGTCGGTGTTCTCGATGTTGCCGCGGATCTGCATCGCCTCCTCGCCGCCGGTGCTGTACACGTTGACATCGAGCGCCGTGTGGCCGTGCGTGCTCCAGCCGATGTGCGCGCGCAGGCTGATCATGGCGGCGAAGGTCTGCACCGACACGCCCGGGTCGTTGACCAGCGCGTCGAGCTCCTCCGGGTGGGCGTTCTCGATGCCGAGGCCGGGGATGACGAGCTCCTGGTTGACCCACTTCTTGAGGTCGTCCTTGCTCTTGGCCTTGTTGTTCGCGACGTGCTGAATGAACTTCTTGGAGAGCAGCTCGGCGGACGCGGTGGCCTTGGCGAGCTGGCGGGGGTACCAGTTGTACACGGGCAGGTGTCCGGGCTCCTGGAGAGCCGTGGCAAGGCCGCCGGTTTCGTGGTCGCTCGTGGCTACGAGCAGAGACTCGGTCTTGCTGTTCTTGACAAAGTCCGAGACGTGCTTGAAGGCCTTGTCGTACTCGAGAACTTCATGGACCTGGGCGGCGGGGTCGTTGATGTGGCCAGCGTGGTCGATCCTGCTGCCCTCGATCATGAGGAAGAAACCGTGATCGCTGTTCTCCGTTGCCTTCTCGAGCGCGCGCAGGGCGGTGGTGGCCATCTCGCTCAGACTGGGGTAGACGTCGCTCATGTTGCGGCGGTCGAGCTCGAAGGGGATGTCGCCGGGCGCGAAGAGGCCGAGCTGGGGGAAGCTGACCTTCTCGCCGAGCTGGAGCGCATCGAAGGCCTTGCGGTCGCCGGCGTAGCTCCAGCCAAACTCGTCTTGCGCCTTGGCGACAACGTCCTCGCTATCCAGTCTGCAGCTGCCCTCGGTGCCGTTGGGGAGGAAGTGGCAGCGTCCGCCGCCGAGCATGATGTCCACAACCCGGCCCAGGGGACCGGCGCCGACCTCCTGCAGGGCGATGTCGTCGTTCATGGCACGGGTCAGGACGTGGCTGGCGAAGCATGCGGGGGTAGCGTCGGTGATGTCGGTGGTGACCACGAGGCCGGTCATGAAGCCGGCGCGCTTGGCGGCCTCGAGGACCGTTCCGCAGGGCTCATAGTTGGGCAGGACCGAAATGGCGCCGTTGTAGCTCTTCTTGCCGCAGGAGAAGGCAGTGGCGCCGGCAGCGCTGTCCGTCACGAGAGAGTTGGAGGAGCGAGTGCGGCTGGAGCCCCAGAAGTGCTTGTCGAGGGTGAGGACGTCGTCTTCGGGCAGGCCGTTGATGTGCTGGCGGAAGCTGCGCGTGAGGGAGAGCGAGGCGGGGCCCATGCCGTCCGAGACCATGAAGATGAGGTTGCGCTTGGTGGGGTGGCGGAACTGGCCGCCGCCAGTCTGGTTGCGGTGCTGCGCCCAGACGGCAAGGACGATGACGGCGGCGGTGGCGACGAGGGCCCAGATGAAGAGGATTATCTCGCGGAGGCGGGAAGGGCCTGGGGGGAGGGGGTCGGCGTCGTCTGAGGCATCGTCGGGGTTCGCTTGACGGCGGGAGTCATCGGACGGGTTTGAGATGAGCGGCGTCCTCTCAGAGGTCGACTGTTTGCTCGGAGACGCCTTATTAGCCATTTTTTTCTATATCGTGATTCACACACTGCGCGCGAGCGGCCGTGTTTCTCGGAGAGAGATTGCGAAAGTTTCTGGGTAACGGAAGCTTGTTTTGTTTGCTCGGGGCACGTTAGAAGGGGAGAAAGGAGGGAAGTTCTTACCATGTTTGCAAAACGTGTTCGGCAAGTCTTGCCCGTGTCGTGGCAAGCTGCTTCAGATGTTGTCGCAGGATTTTGCCTTGCACGCGCAGTCGCAGCTGGGGAGGAGCGCCGGTTTTGAAGGTTGTCGCTGACTCCCACACTACGTAAGTACCCCCGTCAGATTGATAAAGGAGCTGTGTTGATTGCACCACCGCCCACACCGCAGAGGTGAGGGGGCTGGGTAGGCGACGGGGTAGCAGCGCCTGGGAAAGCTGCCTTGCCGCCTAAAGTCTAGCGCGGTGGACAAGGTACCTGACCTGGCGACCCGACCCTGGGGGGAAGCGAAGCTCCAAGCATGTTTTGGGTAATGGGTCACGGGCTGCCTGCAGCAAGACGCTGGAAGACGGGGTTCACATTTTTGGGGTTGGATTGCGCGGGTGGGGATTGGTGCAGGTCCGCAGCCCATGTGCCGGTGACATCACGTCCCATGGTCAGCAAGATTGCGTTTTTGTCGCTGCTTCTACGACTTCGGATTACTTTCGACCAGCATATGCGGGACGAGCCTTCTCCCTCTCCCCATCTATCTCACACATCTCTGTCTAATGAACTAACTGACTTGCACGCACAGCGCGCACCAACCACATCCGCCCTCCAAGGTTTGAGGGGTCTTGGTCTGTGTGCAGCAGGGAGCTGTCACCTGCTCGTCGCCGTTGGATGGGATGGCATCAGGTGGTTTGGGTGGCATCTGCGGGGAACGGGCTAAGCGGGCGATCTGCCATGCCAGCGAAACCCAACTGGGCATGGCCTGGAATCAAGGAGGGTTGGACGACGTGTGGTTGGGTAAGAGAGGGTATTATCGGCGTACCGTTGTGTGGCCGTTGATGTTCTGAAATGATATCCGGCATGTGGGATGGTAGGTTGGTTTTCATTGAACGGGCCGTTGTAGTGTATGTTCTGATTGTTTGCTCGGAGGCGAGATCCGGAGAGGTGTTTAGATCTGGCGGCCGTGACAAATGTCTTGCTTCATCGTGATGCACAAGCTTGGTCTGAGATACCCGTTGGGTGTTTGTGGCTACCTTGGTTATCTGAGGCAGTGGTAGTTGGCTGTGAAAGCTTGTGCCACCGTCATGTCACAACAGCCTCATTTTGGCTGCCAGACATCGACGTCGTGTTTATTTGCCCTTCAGTTTCCTGGCAGTTTGAAGTGTCAGGATTTCTTCGTTTGCAAGGGATCCTGACGATTCATCCATATGCATTTAGCTCCTTGCCAAAGATGTAGTAGTAGTACGGGAAGGGAACAACGAGTGGATAAGCATATTGCCAAACACTGCTGAAGAACCACGATCCAGGTTTATGGACTCTATAATATGGCCCGATTATCTGTGAAATATCGTTGTCTTCCTTTCTTCCCGGCACCTGTGCACCATCACCGGTCAAGCCCCTGGAGAGCTCACTGGTTCAGCCCTTGACGGCTTCGCTTCAACCATGTGTATCTACGTTCTTCTCATACCGACATGTCACCATAACCCACTCCTTCTCTTTGACACTTCTTGCTATCTTATCATTGAAGAGTTACAACGTATTAATCAACCGGCCGCTTGGGAGGGAGACGCCCGCGGCGAGATCCCCTTCGAAATGGCTGAGGCTTGCAATCCTAGACCGGACAACATCCAACCAATCTATGCAAGCGACTCATGTCATTGGAGCTGTTTTCATGCTCCCCAGCGACATGTTGCCGTTGAGGGGTCCAGGCAATGCTTCGGGCCGTCAGAAACGGATTTTGGTGCAGGTTGGGGTTGGGAATGATTATGATAGAGAGCGACCAAAGTCTGCATGTGCTTGATGGTATTTCGATCCAAAATCTTAGTCCAACAATATTCTCACAGCTTGCTTTAAAGCTATTTACGCGATGGATTCCCGCACTTTGCGTGTGAATCGGGTGCGTCACTTGGAACCCACCCTGGACATGTGAGACCGCGCCCTACTTTTCCTGTGCTAGAGCGACTACTTTCCTGCTGTTACGAATATAACTCTGCTTTACTCTTATTGTCGACATTACTATCTTCACCTTCGTTTTCTTCGTCGTCCTCGTCGTCGTCGTTATTATAATCATCCGTGATATAAGTAGTAACATAGCCACGCAGACAGAGGTATCTAGGCGGTCTCAAGCATACATCTGGAGAGCTACGTAAATAAGCCCCTCTACCTGGAGGATAATGCCACAGAGCCCTATGCCAACTGCCTTCCTTAGCTTGGTCGGTTCCTCTGAAGTTTCACATTGAGTCTGCCTAGCCTTGAGAGATCCAGTCTACCCATTGAGGGCTTTTTGGACGGCACTTAATTACTCAACATTTATTGCTCAACTTTAAGGTGCTGTGGTTTATGACAATATCTGGTTGAAAAAGTCTAGAAACACTGATACTAAAGGAAGAGTGGACCTGATCTAGTGCGAGTCGAGCAAAAGTTTCAAGAGAGTGATACGAGTAAGTAAGTTTACGGACAATAAGTTACATGTTTCCATCGGCTGTGTAAGTGTCCTCGCCTGCGTTCGCTCTACCTGGCTCTTCCAATTGTTCGGTCCCAGGTGCAATAACCGTTGGGCGGGCACCTAAACTGCGTGTTAGGGGCATGTGTCGCTGTAAAATCCGATTGGGCGCACTCCGTTAGCGCACCCGAACAGCGCCAGGCACCGCAACCGACATCGCCCCGCACCAGCTCGAATGCCTGGACCCCACCACTTTACGCGACCAGACGCGTCCTTCCCCCAGGCGCCAACGATGACATCTCCATCGATGTCCCGACATCAAACTTCACACAAGTGATTCCAGCCTCAATGACATCATAACAGCAATCGAGCAACTCATCGGATGCCAACATGGCCATCCTCAACTTCACACTCAGCGAGGATGCCGTCACCGCCCTCCGTGAGGTTCTCACCTGCTTGAACAAGTTCAGCGACGAGGTCTCCCTCGAAGCCAAGAAGGACCAGGTTAGTCGCCAGCGCCGAGACAATGCGAATTGTGAAAAGCTGACGATACTCAACAGCTTATCCTCTCAACACTCAACTCTTCAAAATCAGCCTACGCCTGCTTCACCTTCACAGCAAGCCGCTTCTGTTCCCGGTATCAATTCGAGGGCAGCGCACAGTATCGCGAGAAGTTTTATTGCACGCTGTACACACGTGTATGTCACCACATCCGAACCTGTGGAGAAGAACTGACATCGAACCTTCACAGGCCCTCATCAACATCTTCCGTAGCCGCGGCGGCGGCGATCCCACGCGAGACCGCGAGAGGGAGACCTCCATCGACCGTTGCGACGTGGCCATCCAAGACGGCCCCGGTGTCAAGAGCCGCTTCATCGTCAAGCTGTTCTTCAGAAACGGTAGAATAGCCTGGTTTCCAATCAACCTTTGGACTGAGCTAATAGCTTATAGGTATCACATCCGAACACAGACTATCCTTCGAGGTCGCGGTGCCAGTCCGCGCAACTTTCGACCGCAATGAGGCCGTCCACCACTGGAAGATCCCCTCGCGGACCCTCAGGCAGCTGATGGAGCATTTTGGTTCCGGAATCGACTTCCTCGAGGTCGTTTCAGATGGAGAGCACGTCAACTTTATTGGCACAGCAGAGAGAACGACAAATGGAGACGGTATGTTATGTTGCTCAAGGCGGAGTCGATCTAGCTAGTGTCCTTGCTAAACTTGTCCCAGAGGTCCTCAAGAAACCCCTACACACGTCGATCGCCATAGAAGTGGACGAGTTCGAAGACATCGAGGTTGAAGAGAACCTTCGAATTGTCATTAGCGTCAAGGATTTCCGCGCCATCATCCAACACGCTGGCATCGCTGGCACCCATCTCTCTGCCAAATACTCCGCGCCAGCCCGTCCCATTCAGTTCGCGTACCAGGGCGACGGCATCAATTGCGAGTTCCTCCTGATGACGGTCGGCGAGAGGGGCAATCCGGGACAGAAGACGAAGAAAGGCAGGGCCGGCAGCAAAGCCCCGCCCCGGCCGCAACAGCAACTCGAGGCTGCCGCCGGATCTAGGAGACAGAGCGCTGCGCCTTCCGAACCACCCGAACAACCTGCCGCGCAGATCATGCCGCCACCGCCTCCAGCTGCGTCTGCTACTCGAATTGGTGCTGCCAGAACGTCATTGTTCGATCTCCGGCCATCTCAACGACCGCCTCCCGCTAGTATCCGGTCCGAGGGATTATTTGTGGACGACGACCAGTGGGAGCCCGTAAGGGACGAAGAGGATGAAGAGGCTGAGGAGGATGCAAGGTTGGAGTGGGATCATAGCAACCAACCCGTACGTCCCCAAACCCGCCCCACGATTATGTTTGCTGACACGTGGCAGAACCAATCCATCATGCACCTAGACCGTGGTGCTACCCAACACAACGGCGAGATCGATCCGGCACCTGATAGCAGCGCAGGTTTGGCGCCTACACAGCCCCTAGACGATGTCAGGCGTCTGGGGTTGTTCTACCGGGAGTAGAGGAAGTCGAAAGAGTAGATTCACGTTGCAGTTCGGGAGTTGTATCTGTCCGGTGATGGGGGCAGTGGCCGATTTGCTCAACCGGTGGTGATAGTCACCCAGCTAGTAGCGCAGCCTGCGCCGATACCCGTAATTTTCGATCTAGGGGGAATGAATCTTGATGATGCAATGACATTCCATCGTCCCTTGACGTCGTTATTCTCGACTTGCGGGCCGCAGTTCCCATGCTCTCCCCATCCCCACGCAAGCACATCGCCCTTATCTGTGAAAGCAATGACATGCTCGCTTCCGATAGCAATCTTGCTCAGCTTAGGAAGACTCGGCGGCGGTAGCTGTCCATGGTCTTCTCGTCCCCAAGCAAGGAGCTCCCCGTCCTTCTTCAACACGTAGACGTTGCCCCAGCTTGCTCCGACGTCCTGCCACTCCGGCACAGATCCAGGGGCTGATGACTTGATGCTCCATTTGTCGGATCCGAGGACGAGCAGCTTGCCTGAATCAGGTGCGCCGAACAAGCAGGTGAAGTCCTTTCCGCAGACGGCCCGAGTAACTTCGAATTTCACGCCCTCGATCTTCCTGGGCGAGTGAACGACAGCCTCAGGGCTTCCAGCCTGGCCTTTGCGCACGTTACCCCACCCATACGCCTCCCCGTTGCTCAAGACCGCGATGACATGTCCCATGCAGCCTGCCAAATCCACGACTTCAGTGCCCGCCGGTGGGAATTCCTTGAACAGCGTAGCGGATGGCGAACGGACGAGCAACTCCCCCAAGCCGAGTTCACCCTTCAATCCTGCACCAAAGCTGTACACTCGTGTCGCCTTGCCCTCGCCATCCTTTTGGACAATTACCGAAGCTTCCCAGGTGGCAGCAACAAGGGCAGTCGTTGCATGATTCTCCCTGCCGTCCTTGCTCAGCTGAAGCTTCTGGAAGACAGGTTCCTGAGTCTCGGCCGTCGAAGTCAGACCGCACGCCCCGCTCGTGGCATCCCCACTCCACCAGAGCTGTCCGCCCTCAGTTAGAAGCAAGGTGTGATTTCCTCCAGCAGCGACCTTAGCCACGGGAGACTCTGGCTCGTCAGGGTAGAAAATAGCCTGCTTTGGGACCGACACATCTTCTTTGTGGCCGATTCCGAGTTGGCCCGATCCGTTGGATCCGATTGCAAAAAGGACCGACATTTCGGGAAATTCTGTGTTTGCGCTGGTTCAAGCTCTGCACGAGATGGACTCCTGCAGGTGTAGCTTCAATGTGGATATGTGACAACCAGAAATATCGAAATAACGGAATTCGTCCCCCACCAGTTTCTTCGCATGCATCTAAGCAGCTCAATGGAGGGGACACATTCTCTCGGCCAATCATTACCGCGTCTCCGGCGGCCCTCTCCCGTCTCCACACCCAATGGCCGGCGCGAGATCAAAAAGCGGAACTCGAACCGCGTGCAACTTTTTTCTTCTCCTCTGCATCCCACCAAACAGCTTCAGCTTTCGTTTCTCGGTCGTGACTCAGCGCCCCCGAAACCAAGCTTTCACAAGCGAAAAAAGTTTTCCTGGTCTTGCTCAGGATGTGAGAGCTTGCTTCGCGCAGACTTTTGCAGTCTTGACAGAGAATTTTCAGCACTAGAGAGAGCACCTACTTACCCCCCAAAGCAGGACAAACACCCACCATGGCATCTTCCTCGACTCCCAACACGCCGCAGGCCATACCCGCCGAGATGGAGAATTTCGTGGTCGGCCTGATTGGCATGGGAGACATGGGGAAGATGTACGCGCAGAGACTTTCTGCCGCTGGTTGGAAGTGAGTATCTGGTTCACCTCTCCTCTCCCAGCTGGGCCTCTGCGCAACGCGATTTCTTCTGGTAAGCTTCACATTTTTCTTCTTCACGCAAGTCAACTTGCCCCCCTCCCCCTTGGTAATGATGACAAGAGCGCATTTGGCTAGAGTATCGCCCAAGGCCTTGCTGGCAAGCCATTCTGGCCCCGGCTATGGCTGAAGGCTTTCCATGATGATACACCTAGCTACCTTAACTTTACTTTGTCTGAACCTACACCTCAAATTTGCTTCGCTACAAGCTCTCTCATTATCAAAGCAAATGAGCTAACAATTGCTCCCAGGAAACTCGCAGGCATGCCCTTAATATTGCTACACACCTATTAGCGCTAGGAGACTAGGAAGTTGCTGGGAGGAACCAAAAGGCTAACGCGGGTTCCGGCAGGATCATGGCGTGTGACCAGGAGGAAAAGTACGAGAGCCTGAAAGAAGAGTTCTCCGGAAACGTATGGGAGCTCCTGCCTGCCCTTCCGGTCAACGCACCCGCTGAGCCGTGTCCTCTCTTGAACTATAGAACAATATACAAATTTGCCGAAATGGACACTACGTCTCCCGAGCCAGCGACTACATCATCTACAGCGTTGAAGCCGCCGCCATTGACCGCGTGATCTCCCAGTACGGACCATGTATGCCTTGCCTGCACAACCACCAGCTCCTGTCACTCGTTCCCCCGGTCTAACCAACATCCGCGACAGCAACGAAACTCGGCGCCATCGTCGGCGGCCAGACATCATGCAAAGACCCCGAGATCAAGGCCTTTGAGCGCCACCTCCCCTCCGACGTCGACATCGTCTCTTGTCACTCCCTCCACGGCCCCAACGTCGACCCGCGCAACCAGCCCCTCGTCATCATCGCCCACCGCGCCTCCCCGCTCTCCGTCCAGAAGGTCGAGACCGTCCTCTCCGTCCTCGGCTCCAAGCACGTCTACCTCTCCGCCCACGAGCACGACCGCATCACCGCCGACACCCAGGCCGTCACCCACGCCGCCTTCCTCTCCATGGGCAAGGCCTGGCACGCAAACACCCAGTTCCCCTGGGAAATGTCCCGCTACGTCGGCGGCGTCGAGAACGTAAAGATCAACATCATGCTGCGCATCTACTCCCAAAAGTGGCACGTCTACGCCGGCCTCGCCATCCTCAACCCCGAGGCCCGCAAGCAGATCTCCCAGTTCGCCCGCTCCGTCACCGACCTCTACAAGCTCATGCTCGAGGGCAACGCCCCCGCCCTGCGCGCCCGCGTCCTCGCCGCCAAGGAAAAGGTCTTCGGCCACGACGGCAGCCCCAAGTGGGCCGACCGACCCCTCCTCAACCCGGACCTTCTCGAGCGCTTCTCCCTCGGCCGCAAGGAGGACCAGACCGAGCCCCCGCGCGCCAACAACCACCTCTCGCTGCTCGCCATGGTCGATTGCTGGGCGGAGCTGGGCATCGTCCCGTACGACCACATGATTTGCTCGACTCCCCTGTTCCGCCTGTGGCTCGGCGTCGCGGAGTACCTGTTCCGCAGCCCTGAGATGCTCGACGATGCGTTGAGGACGGCGATTGAGGATCACACGTACCGCAGCGACGACTTGGAGTTTACGTTTGGTGCGAGGGGTTGGGCGGAGTGTGTCTCCCAGGGACACTTCGAGACGTGGAAGAATCGATTCGAGACGACGCAGCAGTTCTTCCAGCCAAGGTTTAAGGATGCTGTTGCTGTTGGTAACGCCATGATGAAGGCCGTGTTAGAAAGCACGAAGGACTGAGGGTTTTGTTTGGGAAATTGATACATAGGAGTAGGAGACAAGAGACTGAGCTTGCGGGGGTTTCAATGCCGGTTTTATTAGGAGACTTTCGTCTGGGAGCTCCCACTCAGGAAACCAAAATGTTGTCGTGAAAAGATGCATACCCATTACAAACTGACGATACGGATCTATGACTCGTTCTATAACCTGCAGAGGCGGCGTAGGTTACAATCTGCATACTGCTGAATATTTCTGCCCACTATCTGTGATTGAAAGAATACAGGCGACATTCCGCTAGCAAAAAGGGTATCTCCCTCCATCCAACGCCGAAACAACCAATACCACGGTTACAACCACTTCGTCAATAAACAGGTCGTCTCGCGACCGCCCATCGTGTCGTCCGTCGCTTTTAAGAATCAGTTTGGCCATCCGCAATGAGAGTGTTCCTCTCTTGCGCTCAAACTTGGGTCATCACATCCGGCACATGTAACTCAACGCTCTCTTCCAACATGGCAACTCCGTTCTGAACCTTCAGCGGCTGGGCTGAGAACTTGCCCTCCTCTTTCTCGTGCTCTTCCATCGCAGTGGTGATATCAGCGGTCGTGTTGCCCGCGCCAGAAGGCAAGCTGACAGACGCAGTCGAGCTATCATGCATGGACGAGTCGCCATCCAACGACTCTCGGCGTCCAGCTTGGGCAGCGAGGTTTGGAGAACCGGGAGATCGGGGCAAGGGAGGCTGTGGGCTTGGGTATGGCGAGGATGTTTCGGGGTTGCGAAGTCTAGTAGGTAGATCGATATGTATGTTCAGACTTGCAAGACGTGACTCGAGGTTATCTTCAGTGCTCGAAGTGTCTCGGCTGGATGTCGATGCCGGAGACGTGGATGTAAGAGAAGGAGCCGTCGACTGCAGATGTGTCAGAAATTGCGCATATTTTCCATTATAGTACTCACGGCAGTCTGCGAGCGAAGACCCAGGTTGGCGACTACTTCAGGGTTGCAGATCGGCCTGCGACCGAAGTGATGGAATCCCCAGCCCGTCGCAGCCGTCGCGGGAACGTCGCCGTTAGCGATACTGTCAAGGCTGAGATACGCTCTGTCTGCGCCACCAGGGCGACAGCAAGGACAGATTCTGTACTTGCACCCCTCTCTCGGATTCGGAACCCAGGGTTTGGCGCTTTGAGTCAAGAACTCGGCCAAGTCGGACGTATTGGACTCTTTGACAGTGGCTGCCGTCTTGCGATCAGACTCTTGCTGAAGAACTTTGGCAAGCTGGATCATGTCAGTCCCCAAAACATGCCCAAGTAAGTGAGAGTCACTGACATGCTTGCGTTGGTTGAAGATGGTCATAAGCTGTTCGCTAGTGTACGTTTTGGCAATAAATTCAGGTGACATTTCCTCGAGAAAGTTGGCTGGGTTTGTGGCCCGCTGCTCTGGACCGCGAAGTCTGGGTTTGACGGTATTGACCATGTCACGGCCCAGCTCGTCAAAGTTGCACTTTCCTTATCAGTCAAATGGCTTTTACCAAGTCTTCGGCACTTACCTCTTCTCCGCGGCAAATGGCCTCGCGAAGCAACTCCTCGTGATCTTGAGTACAACAGTACAGCCAGCCCAAGGGGCCAAGGTTGCCACAAGAATCGCAGCGGAGATGGTAGCTATAGACGCGGATTAACGTAACGTGAGTGCAGGCCGCGTAGGTTCGCGTCTGGCGGGAGGAACCCTGCGGGCCCGTCTTGATCTTGATGCCAGCCATCACGATCTCGAGGAAACGGGCGTCGGATGGTAGTGGCGGGTGTTTGTAGGAGGTCCGTAGGTCAGGCTGTCATTTGGTGATACTCCAAACCCAAAAGTCCCGGGAGGAGCGAAGGGTCAACAGCCTTAAGGAGTTGAGAAGGAGCATACTCAGGGCTTGGTAGGTGAAAACCTAGACTTCTGGGCAGGAGCACCCGCTTCAACTTCACATTCACTACAAGGCGAAATGCGATGACATCGTGCTTTCATCTTAAAGTGCAGGAGCTCCCGATTCCTGTCACCACCCGCCTTCTTTGTTTGAATTGCACATTTTCTTGCTGGCGATGCACTGCCCAAACCCTCAGATTCCAACACCACCCGATTACATATTGACCGAGCAGGCGACTAATCTTCAATTAGGCAATCTCGATCGGTGGGTTGACGTCTCCGTGTAAGCTTCTGGTGCCGTTCAGAATCGCTCCTTGATCTGCAGTAACACTGGCATACTTTTCATAACTGTCGGCAGGCTGACAGGTATGAATGACATTGAATGCAAGAAACAATACTCTTACGCATAACATCTGGGCTTCTGCAAAGCTCTCGAGGATGTGAGTCATGTTGATCGTTGCGAAGCCTTTGGGTGTTATCGGCGTTGGGCTCGACTCTCCCACCGCTACTTGCTCAGGTTCTCTTACATCGATGCTATCCAGCTCTCTGATATCATTTTGCTGCACCTGGACGCGTACGGTGACACCTTGGTTGCCAATGATATCCGCTATTCGTTTCCACCGGCCGGCAGATGGACGAATTTGTCGACCAACATGCCACTCTTGCTGAAGAACCAAGGGCATCCACAATCTTTTGCATATGGTTGACAAGGTTATTCGTCTAGGTAGAGTGCGGATTTCGCCATAGGCGAGAACATGTCACCAATCGCATAGCTCGCCGAGGTAAGGAAGTCTGCTTCTTCCAATCGCCTTGGCATGTCGAACAATGCTAACGCAAGCCCAGGACCACTTTAAGTATTCTCCGTGGAAAGCAGGTTCGAGCTTTAAAACCTGAGGCTCGTTGATGTTGACTTGATATCAGATGTCACACCCCAGGCTCGCTTATCATTCTGACCCAGCTCATCATCAGCACACACAAACTTCGTTTCGATGAAGAAAAAAAAAGTTTGGCGGAATTTTGCGAGGGTGCCAAGCTGGTGGGATGCAAAGCGGGAGGAGAATGAGTGGTTCAGACGACCTTCGGACGATTCGGCATCTCCAAAGCATGAAGCTTGATCATTAAACCATCATTTTTGGGGAAGGGTTCACTAGGGGTCAACCCAGCACAGACAATCACTGCCGGCAAGTGCAGGATTCCAGCGTCTGTCAGGATGAGCTGGCGTGCGTCCGTCCGCTGCCACCACCCAATTTTTTTTTTTTTCTAGCTGGCCGTCGTCCCCTCCTCGGGAGGTGAAAACAGACCTCGGGCCATTGGCTATGTGCAGCCAATCATAGCTCTCCGTTGACACACCCCTGCAGCTCCGTCCAGCTCTGCCCCATCATGCAACATCCCGGTCGACTAGCGGTCGAAGACGAATGAGCTTCTCCCAGCAGCGAGCTCCAGGTCCAGCAGGTCCAGGAAGAGAAGAGTCCAGGTCGAGGCACCACCCCCATCTCAGGCAAGCAATCAATCTCCTCCCAGTCCCGTCCCTCTCTTCCCATGTTGCCCAGTCCAGTGTCCAGCGTCGCCCCCCCTCCCCCCAGCCGGTTCACATCCAACCAGTCACCCAGTTTCCAGCCCACACAGCTTGCCTGGTTCTAGTTTCCCGTGTCGTACCTAGGATCCGATCCGCACGCACCAAAGGGGAGCCCAGAGGGCCCCAATTGTGTCAACCTCCTCGACCACTCTACCACACATCAACAACCCACCCGCCTCTCACTGCTGCTGCTGCCGCCCAACCTCCCCTCCGAGACGGCCAGACTCCCACCTTCTTGTCATCTTGCAAGAAACACTCAGTACGTTGCCCTAATTTTTCGTCGCGCACTTTTCCGACCATCGTCAAGTTGCAATTGCGGTTTTCCGAGTCCTCCAAGCTGTCGCCGCGCAATTTACTGCCCACTCCTTGTCGGTCGGCTGAGCGACGCGGTAAACAAACCATTGGCCCCCGGGGTCTGGAAGCTGGAGCCGCAAATCAATTGACGAACACCCCCCCGGAAAATCCATCGCGAACACAATCGAGAAGACCCTCTCAGCTAATGCTCATCCCTCACCGCAGTTTTGTCTTCCCCGCGTTTCCCATTTCGATAGCGATACCCCCCGACGCATAGCCCAAAATGTCCGTCAAGTTCGAGAAGGAGACGAAAGAGACGCTGCAAAAGGCCGTCGACAAGGTCCAAGATACCTTCCACCCCGAGAAGCCTCTGCCCGGCACCAGCGGAAAGCATCCCATCTCTGAGGCCATCGGCACTGCCATCACCGGAGGCAAGAAGAATGCAGGCTCCAAAGGCTACCTCGCGGTTCGTCTTACACTCCCTCGATTCCGTCATGCCTGCGAAATCGCCGCCAAGACGCGGCCAAATCCCACGAGAATACACCACTGACGCGGTTGCAACCAGGCCTACATCAAGCAGCTCGAGGAGAACCCGCTGCGAACCAAGATGCTCACGGCTGGAACCCTAGCTGGCGCCCAGGAGCTACTCGCGTCCTTCCTCGCCAAGGACCGCAACAAGCATGGCAACTACTTCACTTCGCGCGTGCCCAAGATGGCCGCCTACGGCGCCATCGTCAGCGCGCCTCTCGGCCACTTCCTCATCTGGGCCCTGCAGAAGACCTTTGCCGGCCGCACCAGCTTGCGCGCCAAGGTCCTGCAGATCATCGTCAGCAACTTGATTGTACGTGGTCTGATTGCTAATATATCGCGACAGAAGAGATGGCTGACTTTCCGTAGATTGCGCCCATTCAGAACTCCGTCTACCTGGTCGCCATGGCCCTGATTGCTGGCGCCAAGACGTACCACCAGGTCCGCGCCACTGTGAAGGTCGGCTTCTGGAAGGTCATGAAGGTCAGCTGGATTACTTCTCCTCTGTGCCTGGCCTTTGCCCAGAAGTTCCTCCCGGATCAACTCTGGGTTCCCTTCTTCAACCTGGTTGCCTTCATTATCGGCACCTACATCAACACCACCACCAAGAAGAAGCGCCTTGCGGCTCTCCGCAAGAAGCACTTCGGTGACGGTCGCTCCGACGGTCGCTCCCCGTCGATGGGAGGTCGCCCGGAGGACTACCCCCCTCCTCACGGCGGACCTCACGGACCCCACGGAGGGCCTCACGGAGGCCCTCACCCCGGCCCCATGGGTGGCCCCAACCCTCCTTACTAAAGGAGACTTTGATGACGGCAAGATTACGCCCCCTTGATGAGATCTAGTAACATCTAATACGAAAACGAGTTCCGTCCTTGGGGCGGAATTCTGGAGTTGAGGGGCGGGGGGCAGTGTGAATGATACGCGAGCAAGAGGCTGGCGGCTTGGAAACGCTGCAACCGGGCCGCTGAGTATCTTTGTACAATTTGCTTGCTTCGTACGTTGCGTCATGTTATATGTCCTGTGTGTCGGTAGATAGGTTCAATGCGCTTGGTTTTATGGTTCGACTTGCTGCATCGGCGTCTATTGTGACTAACTATTGAGTGGACTGCGTTCTAGGCTGGCCTGGCTTGAGATCTTTCATGTCTTCGTCATGGCCGTATACTAACGATCTACCTAGCACTATTAGGTGCTCCTGTGTAGCATGCACTCTCATGGTCTCGGCAACAGCTGGAGGACTTTTGTGTCTCTGAACAACCAGCCCGGTGTAGACCTAGTCATGGACGCGATGTGCCCCCTTGTCCGAATTTTGGACTTGGTCAATCGTCGGTGTGACGTGATTCCGCCGGTCTGTCGAACGGGGAAGTGGATATGTGGCTCGTGATGTCTCCGCACGCGGCTCTCACTCCCCGGCCGTGGCCTCTCCGGTGTCCACCATAAATCCGGGACTCCAATACTCCCATTCCGGACATTGCTTGTCAACCCACAACATGCCCTCACCCAACAGGTCCTCCAACGCCGTCTGCGCCCGCGCCTTCGGCCACTTCAAGTTGACCATCAGCATGGAGATGCTGACGTACCCCAGCACCTGAACAGCCTCGAGCACGGCGCTCTGGTCCGTGTTGAGCTCCTTCGGTATGCTCCGGATGTAGTCCTTGCTTCCAACCTTGATGACGCTGAACGAACTGCCCAGCGGCTTCAGCGTGCCGACGGCTCTCAGCACATCGTCCTCCGTAACCTCGCTCGCGCCCTCCATCCGACCCGTCATGATGCGCTCCCGCACCTCGCGAACCCCGATCAGACCGCCGTTCTCGTCCCGCGTCGCGCCGCACACCTCGACGACCCGCACCGCGAGCTCAAAGTAGAAGTCGTTGACCGACCGGCCCAGCAGCTGCGCCCATATCGACGACGAGCCGCCCCCGCTACCCGAGGAAGACGACGACGCGAGCGGGTCGACACCGATGGCAGAACACATGCGCGCGAACTGCGCGCGGAAGGAGGGATCGGAGCGGATGTCTTTGGCGTGGGTCTGCGCGAACTGCTGAAGGAGGGAGCGGAAGACGGAGAGCTGCGTCTCAAGGGCCTGGGCGTTGCTGCTGCGCAGGTTGGAGCCGTGAGAGGCGTACTGCGCCGAGGTCAGGCGGGACCGGTCAAAGGCTGCGATGCCGATGCCTTTTCGTGACATGCTTTCGGTCGGTCGGTGATATCGTGAGGAGGGCGGGAGGAGTTTGGATGTGGAGGACGGGAGCGGGAAAAGGGGGGTCTTGGTTGGTGAGCTAGCTTTCTGTTGCTTGTCTTTTTGGGGGGAAGAGGGGCAGAGAGGGAGGTTAATAGAGGGGCGGATATCTTGGTGGACGCTCCGCCATGTCGGTCCTCGTTGGCGCCGACGTCAACAGCAGTTCCGACTCGGCGGGTCTCCCGCTTCGATGTCGCGGGTGATGACATAAGGCAAGCCCGGATGGCTCTCCGGGTCCACGCAGCCCAGACCGCAAAGATCACGTGAAGAGGTCCGACGGCTCAACTCCGGAGACGCTAAACCCTCTTTCGACTAGCGCCCCATGGAGGGCACACGCACAACAGCCCTCGCGAAAAATCCCAAATCTTGTCCGTTTCGATATCACCAAAGTACGCGCTCACGATTATCGCTGCGAATTTCCTCACAGTCCCCCCTCCATCCCGCAGCAACCATGTCGTCCACCCAGAGCGTCCAGTGCTTCGGCAAGAAGAAGACCGCCACTGCGGTTGCCCAGTGCAAGGTGCGATCCCGAAATTTTTCTGCCTTCCCCTGCCGAACGAGAAAAGAACATACCGTCCCAGAGCGACTGGGGTGGTGAACGGAAATTCGATATCGAACTTTGGAAGGCTGACTTTGGTGTTGCTTTAGGCTGGCAAGGGCCTCGTCAAGGTCAACGGCAAGCCCCTCTCGCTTGTCCAGCCTGAGATCCTCCGCTTCAAGGTACGAACAAACCCGCGCGAAATAGTCCCAATGCAGAACCGGTCGACAAGAGGAGGAAACCACCACGTGTATCGAAACTCGGAAGCGAAGAGCAAGGCGCCAGGATGACGGAACACTTCAATGGGAGAGGAAGAGAAGCATCGCGGCGTCCTGCTCTTCACAACGAGCAAGAGGACTGGGAAACGCAAAGACCGAGGGACCGCAAAAGGACATGCATCGGAATTTCGCAACGACAAACATACTAACGTACTCACCCACAGGTCTACGAGCCCCTCCTCGTCATCGGCCTCGACAAGTTCGCCAACATCGACATCCGCGTCCGCGTCACCGGTGGTGGTCACACTTCTCAGATCTACGCCATCCGTCAGGCCATCGCCAAGTCTGTCGTCGCCTACTACCAGAAGTTCGTCGACGAGCACTCCAAGAACATGCTGAAGCAGGCTCTTGTCCAGTTCGACCGTACCCTCCTCGTCGCCGACAACCGCCGGTGCGAGCCCAAGAAGTTCGGTGGTGTTGGTGCCCGCTCCAGATTCCAGAAGTCTTACCGTTAAACGGTATCTCTCTTTCTGGCTGGCGTCGCTCTTTCCTCCATTTTGTCTGTCGGACCATGGGACATCTACCTCTCCTGGTTTCGCGCAGGCAGCTGGGGAAGGTGTGAGTGTGTGGGAAAAAATGGAAATTTGGGCAGAGTGGGGGTTTTCCGGTCCGGTCAGCTTTTGGTGTTATCCCGCGCAGCAAAAAAGACACATCGTTCTTCTTTTTAAACCGGGAGGAGTCAAACGTGGATCAAAAAATGATCTGGTAGCGTCCTTTTCACACGAGATTCGATGGGGGACGTGTTTCCGGAAATGCTCGGTGCGGGTTCGTCCACCGCCCTCATCGACGCATAATGCAAATGGCATGCCTCGCGGCACCGCTGCTTGGCTTGGGTTTGTAAAGGGTCAGGCAGGCAAATGAAACATTGAAACTTCATGACACGGCGTTTGGGCTCGAGCTATGCGTGTGCCGTGTTTCTTTTTCCTTCAAGAGTCGACGATCCGCATAAAAGTTATGGTGTAGAGGGCAAGGGAAAACGAATGACTTTCAACCTTCAAGGTCCATGGACTCGCTTTCCCTGTGATTGCCAGCTTGTTTGAGAAGGTCCTCCCGCCCTCATAGCTATCCAGTTGCCTCGCTCCTTGCCTCGCTCTCCCACGCACCTCCAGTGCCAGCCATTGAATCTAGACCAAGGCATTAATAAGCCAGCGCAGCATCTAACCAGCTTCCTCTCGTTCATGCGTGTAATTCCAAAACCATCGTGATGTGGGCCTGGCAAATTCCGAGGAGACCACCTGTTTTTCATATGGTGGAGCGGCTGGTTTTCCTTGGATATACTCTAGCCTACCATCGTCGTCACTGTTTTTACTATTGTCTTCAACACGAGTAAAATATAGCCACGCAGACACAGGGAAATCAGGTCATCCCGAGGCTTCATATCACTTGGTCTTGCCGCTTGCCCGCGCTGTCGTTGAATGACAGAACCAAGCCAGTCTAGCGATCCCATCGATCTCAACCCATGCCAGCGATTCGCTCTTCACTTCACCTCACCACTCTCGCCCACCTCACATAAGAACTCAAATAAACTCCTTTACACGACGATGCTTGCACGAATAGGGACTTAGCAGATACGTAGCATTACAACGTCGTCTGGCAGTAAGCTGCGTTGAAGTGAATGAATTATTAAAAAGAAAATTTAAAAATAGACAGTACGATCTACCCCGCCACCACCGTAGAGGTAGACGAGAGAGGCAAAAAGACGTGATCAGTGGGAGGCTTGAACTCCCGGCCTTGGCATTACTGAACATCTCAGATGAGATATTAGTACCACGCTCTAACCAACTGAGCTAACCGACCGAACTGAGTTGTTCAGATGTTGTTGTGGGAGGGTGCGGGATTGAGCCCTATGATGCGCCCACAGATGTAAAGGTGGGGCGGAAATGACTCTCTCCCACACAGGTTCCCAGAGCTGCTGCACGACATGGAATGGGCAAGAGAGAGTGAAAACAAGTTTGAGTCAAGCCAGCAATAAACGTCAGGGCCGAGATTGCGTATCCTCGAAACTGAGCGAAGAATATTTAAGGTAATGAAGTTTGTTCAGAAAACAAAGACGAACCCAAAACGAAGCCCAACCCAATGAACGTCGTCTTTTTTGGCGTGGCTGAGAATGAGCACGAAAACATTTTTGAAGATCACATCCTCAACTAACTCTCTGTGATGCAATCTTATTGTAACGCAGTTTTTCTAATAGGTGACCGACGGACTATTCCGCTTAGAAGACTCAAATCACGAACAAATGAAGGACAGCCAAGACTGCCACGCACCCATTTTTCGTGGAATGCGATGCGTCAGCCTGAAGTCCCCGAAAATCAGTCGACAAACCCACGAGCCTCTATATTACGACTTGACTCCGCTATAGCCCATCTCTGACATCCAAGACTTCAGATTACGCCATAGCCTTCCCAGCATCGAGGACGTCGAACCACAAATGCTGTGATCAGACAACTGGTCTCCCACATGCATCACAGAGAACCCCCTCCATCTCGAAAAAGAGAGCGAGGAAGGCGACGCCAACTTCGACTTCGATGAACACGCTTCAGCTTCTCATCAAGACCAAGTTTGTCGTTCCCTGACTCCTATGGGTCTCTACGTGGGGCTTTATTTGGACTTCTCCTTGCGACGTGGTTGATGGCAATGGAGAGAAAGTGCTTTGCACCACTAATGGGGAAATATGTAAGATTTCCGCTTCAATGTCGACTTGGCCTGTCTGCCTTACCAACAGAATGCGCTCCCGAAGTCGTCTAGCATGCGAACCATTTCTTTCTGTTGAGGGCGAACGTTGCACCGTGTCTGTGAATTGACTAAATACTCGGGCTTGAACCGAAGGCAAGCCGCGATAAGATCATTGGATAGTATTGGATCTTTGAAGACTCAGTCTCACGAAGTTGTGCAAGGGATAAGTTGATCGGACCGGCCACTTTGTTTGATTGTTGTGTGTGAAAGATTCATTCCATTTTCTAACGTATCATCAGACAGCTAATCCTTCCAGGGAAGCTGAAGTCCACCTTAAGATTGCCCTACCAGAGGCAATGGGTGAACAGCATAGCAAGCCCTTATTCCTAGATGGTGAACTTCTACAATCAAGGCCAGCCTTCTTGTAGAAATTAAAGTCCGTTGCTACCAGTATTTCAAACTATGGGCTCAGTGCCGCGGAGTTCTATCATATTCTCATCCTCTGCCGTCCTGTGATGAAGAGATCACTCAGGTCCTTTAAGCCGCGACAGCAGAGATAGTTTGCCACATCATTCCCACGACCATATCTGTAATCCATAAACAAGTTGGGTATCAGTTGGCTTCTTCGTCTGTATCTGAGGTGTAAGTGGTCGGAATACACCGCTAGACATATGAACGCAACAAGCAAGGTGACCGCGATGCCTGAGCCTCGATATCGATATCCCAGCATATCAGCTTTAGCATCATATTCGGCAACGGACCGGACGATTAAGTTGACCACTTGATTGTTACCACGAGTTCTTGACTTATATGTTCATCATATGGACACCTTCCTTAGCTGTAACTGCCATTAACTCCCCTCCCATTAACTCCCCTCTGCCTTCAGTGGGGCGAGAAAGGGGCTGCTACCAACATATATTTGAGTAGGAGACAGCCTTTGAAATGTTCGCACACGGCCAATTGACTGTGATCGTACTTGTCTGGACGATCTTTAATGTCATCATCACATAGAGGCCCTACCAGAGATGTTGAAAGAACTGCGACGGTGTCGTAGAAGCTGTGCTGCACACTTCAACCCTCCCGTATCCAGCACCAATACCCCATCAAAGCCAGCCTAGGCGAGAGACGACACAAATCTATCATGAGACAAAGTTGAAAGTAACTGTTGCTTTCAAGAAGAACCTACGTCAGCCATTCTCGAGGCCTAAGCTTCGTCTTCCACGTCTCATCGAACTTGATTGCGGCTTGATGGCAAGGGTTGAGCCCTAGTATTTCCTCCCGTCAGGGGGAATACGAGCGAGGCGACGCTGGTCAGCAGAAGCAATGTGTCCCCCTGAGAGCTTCTCAAGCTGATTCTCGCAACACATCATAGACTTTGGTGGCCTCGCATTCGGCAGCAACCCCAGGCCCAGCTGATGACGCCAACGTTAGCCAGCTCCCATCCCTTCGCAATTCGATGTCCTGCTCATTCATATATTAATACAGTCCTCGATGGTATTCCGGAGCTGAGGCCGCAAGCGAAATGAACGGAACGCAAGTTCTCATTCCCAAGGGTTGGAATATTTCAGATACAGTCGGGGTAGGCCCAGAATCTCGTAGAACAAATTTTCTTTGAAGACTGCCTACCATCAATGTGTATTCTGCTTTATGTGGTAGTATAATCTTGCGACAGCAGAGCCAAACAAGACCCCTAAAACCAAACTATTGCTCTCAGCAGGTTGACCAACAGCCCACACACAGCACCATCTTGCTGAAAAATTTTACGTGAAGAGACGAACGACGAACTTACAGCAAACCTTGTGATGGTGCCTCGACGTCGAATGTCAAAGGCGAGTACTTATCGTCATTGACCCGCTCCTCTAGATACATCATAAGTCCTTCACTCCAGCTATGCCTGGACCGCAATGTCCCTCCAACGCTTGGGGCTTGTTCTTTTGCCTTAACCCTCGCGAATGGATAAATGCTCTTCAACTCTGTGGCGAAGCAGCAAACTCTACAGACAATAGCATGTTCAGTAGATCGTCTGGTAGAATCTTCTGCGAGGCCCATGTTGTATCAGCGAGATTCTTTCTAACAGCTACTGACTGCTTTTGATCGACATCGACTGCCGTCCTCAACTGTCGAATTCTTATTCAATAGTTTCACTTGCTGATTTCGAATGCTAGACTGAGCGCTTCCTCTTTGCATTGTTTTCGACATCATCACAATATTTACCCAATATCGGCGTAGAAATGAAGCCTTCACCCCCTACGTTTCCGGAGCATCCTGGCCAGTAGTCATAATGCTGCTGACATCTTCGCACATTGCCAGACTTGGTCATAAACCCTACTTCTTCTACTCTAGTTACGTCGCTCTGATGCCTCTCTCCTCCCATGCCTCCTGCTGAAACGTAAACCAAGTACATATCGTATCCACGAACTAACAACAGAGCCCACAGCAGTTGAGACTGGCGCATGTAGCTATCTCTTGGTACATCAACCGATCATTGACGGGACCTCTCTTAATCCTACGAAGGGCCGTTCTTCGTCAACCCATCATAGGAAGTGAACCTTACACAACACGCATAACGATCATTCGACAGCGGAGAAAACAGTCAGTATCTGAGTTCATTGTATTTGCGAAGACGATCAGTCACGGGCATCGTCGTCCGCGCGCCCCTGACCGAACAGTGTGTCGCTTCCTCCTCTTCTTCTCGTAAGAAAAACAGTCAGATGATGTCTAAATAGACATCTGAAATGACAGCATCTATATCTTCAGAACGCGCGAAGACTGGTTCCGTCGTCATGGCCCGTCATCGTCGTTCTCTGCCCAACCCCTGACCAGATGTCGACTATCACAGTTGCAAAAGGAAAGATACGAATGATTGCGCGTTCTAGTTTCGTTGCTGCGAAGCCATATTTCAATCTCCCCGTGAACCAGAGCGTAGCGATACACGCCACGCAGGCCTCACATCACCAAAAAGCCTCACGAACGCGACCTGCGTCCTTCAGATCCAGCCTGACCCTCACCCCTGAACCCTTTGAACACACAATCATCCAAAGCATTGATTACTTCAACTCAATTGAAACTTTCCTCAATTGTCATATTTGATTTTCCACAAAAAACAATCCTTAATCACCTACTTCACCTCCATCGACGCGTTCGGTAGAATATCTGCCACGATACCCACAAGCCTCAAGATGCCCGTCAAACCCATCAAATCTGCCCCCAGACTACGCCGTCCGTAGCTCAGCGACGGCACCAAAGACCGGACACTGAACGAAGAACCTGTCCAACACCAGGTTCGAGCGGGCTTCGTCGACCACCAAGACGGTCGAACGCCACTCCCTCGCCTGGGTCGTTGACGGCGTCAATCAGGGTCCTCCTCCACCACAGGTTCTTGACGTGAGATCTATTCTGCCTCTGTCACTGTATCTGTCTGCATCCGTATCTCTTTGGCTTCAAAGTTCAACATCACAATCATGAAGGCTGGAAGGGGCTGCTTTGCTGTTGCTCGACCGCACTTCACAGGGGGGCTGGCTGCGCCAACCAGTTCATCGCCAATTGCGTTCAAAATCCCCATGCAACGGCAAGCACGATGCGCTCAAGCTACCCGACAATCCCCAGCCTGCAATCCAGCATGAGAAGCAGCACCTTGACCCCGAAAGAGTTCCTCCCTCTCCGCGCAGGTCGCGGCAACGGCTGCACTGGACGATCCTGCCTCACACAACTGGACGAAAGGGGCCCGGGTCACCCGTCACATTCTGCTCGAGGCCGCCTTATGCACAGCACGAGCACCCAGCCCAGCCCCAGCCGTCCGACGTGGTGCCCGCCCCGCGGACGTCTGCACCTAAACGTCTGCCTCTGCAGCAGTGTGATCACCCTACTCAAGACGACAGCCAGCGGATCACCAGTCCGGGCACAACTCAGTGGCTAAGGCACGGCAGGAAGGCAGCAAGCTACGTGTACCGCCGCCGCCAGAAAAAAAAAAAGCCCGTGACACCTCCTCCATCTCTTTTTTTCCCTCACCCGCGCCCCTCGGACTCTCGCGTCCGTGATGCGCAAATGCGATAATGTGGGAAGAAAGTGTGATCAGGTCTAGAGGCCGCCGCTCTTCCCGCCTCTCCCGACCTCCTTGGAGGGGAAAGAACACCAGATGACACGAACCTGAACGCCAGAGCGCGAAGATTGAACAGACGGGGGCGGCATGAATCCTACGCGCGTCGTGCGTGTATCGTGTGTTATTGTGTATCGTGTCGTTTCGTGTCGTGTCCCATCCACACACTTCATCCAGCGTCTCTCTCTCCTCTCTTTCTCTCTGCCTTGGATAATACACGCCCCCTTGACGCCCCGGAGAGAAGCCCATGGCGCGCCTAGCCGTATCCCGTGCCAATTCACGATAGCCATGCCGTGGGTGTGTGTTTTTGTCTCTCCGCCAGTCTTACCGCATGACGCCGTCGTGTTTTCCTCACGGGCATCCTCTTGGTCCAGCACGCGACATGCTGTACGTGATTTCCTCACCCCATAGACTAAAAAAGATGGCAAAAACAGAGTTTCCGACTTTCTTACACTTCCACACACTCCTCTTTCCTCTAGTGTCCGTCGTAGGCGGCGGGGAGGAGAAAAAAAGGGGGTGAAGGAGTGAAAGAGCGAAGTAAACGCGGCGCCGTCTCGAAATAGGGGCGTTCACTAAACCATCACGCCGTCTCGTTTCTCTTGCTTCCCTCATCGCTGAGGAAGCATGACTTGCTCTCTTCAAGAGGAAAACCACGAAAAGGAGGACGCTACAATCGCCCGCTAGACACGTCTACCTTGGCCGCCACCAAGCGCCGCTAGGAAGTCGCGTTTCTGAAAGGAGGACAAGCAAAGGGTCGAAAGGATTAGCCACAAGCCCCGGGCATCGGCACGCAAAGACGCCAACCAGCGCCAGTTTGACAATCATCAGCGCCGGCAACAACACCGTCGACGGGTGTGCGAGCGTTGGCAGCGTGTCCGAAAAGAACGGACAAGGAAGGAGAATAATTGAGACGACGATGCCGCCGCCGGACAAGAGAACCTCGAAGCAAGCCAAACCCGCTTGACGGAGGGGTTCATGATAGCGTTGGGGTCCTTTCTGCTACGATCCGTTGACTACGGAGTCGACTCCGGAGAAGTCCAGCGAACGAGGGCGAAAGCAAGCCTCCCCGTTGTGGCCGGCTATCCGTAGATACTCGGAAGAGAGGCAGGACTAAGATGAGGTTGGAGGTTATTTGTCATTGATCTCCGTTGCAAAAGATCCTCTCCCCATCTGTATGTACCATCTATTCTTTCAAAGTGGTCAAGTAGATGAAGAACGAGGCTTGCTTCAACGCCCGTCCGCGCGCGAACGCCTCTTCGCATGTGCGTTGCCGCCACACCTGGCCTCCTTCCTTCCCTCCCGCAACGGCAATGATTCCAAAGGTCCCTTTGACACACGCCCATGTCACGGGGGAGGCAAAATTATGGCGGGTGGTAGGTAGTCTATTCCAGCCAATTGTCGTATCATATGCGGCAGCGCATGCAGAGCGTATCAGATGAGGAGGGGAAGCCATGGGTGAGTGCAGAGGGAATTGCGCGGAGGAGAGCAGTTCCCCTCGAGGGTGATCAGCGTTCGTTCGCACTGCCACCGGGTGCCCTCGGATAGCCTCCGGCCAAGTGAGCAAAGATCTTCGGCCTAAGGTAGCGGGGCGGGGAAGAGTAGGTAGCGGGCCATCCATCCATGGGAGAGCGCGATGGCAACAGGAGTAGGGGGCTGAGAAAGGACCCTGCCCACGGATACCATCTCTCTTCGCTGATGCTTCCGTGGCCCCCTTACCTTGTCCACCTCTCTCCCGCCGCCGGACTCAATCTATCCTCCAACAAGACGCGGTAGGTCTTCATAATTGAACTGACCCACACCGTACACGGAGATGCGGATGCAGCAGGTCACGAATCATTGATATGCGCCACCTGCGACGCTGGGGGAAATTGACAAGTTTTCGGGTTAATTATCCTTGGTTGTGTGAATTAGGCCGAGTGGGTAGAGGGCCTAGACGCGGCTCGACATGCGTGGTGTGGCTCCTCTCCGCGTGTACAGTACTCTGGGGGCCATATTTCCTCGGTGCTATTGCATTGACATAGTGACTTGCTCCTCCTCTCCGCTGTTGCCGCGTTTGGATGAACGGCTGTGCCGTCTCAGAAACGGCATGGATCAGTTCCCAAGGAGAACAGACACGATATCTCTGGGATCCTGTGCCGAGTAGAACGGGGGCGAGAGACGACGGCATGCCGTTTCTCCCCCCACGAGTCAGTTAACCTCGATGGCTTGCAGAATTGCTTGAGCTGTTGAAGAAGCGCCTTGTGGCGCGCTCTCTCTGTTGTGGAAGTCGTTTGAGAATTGAAGCCGGGGAAGGTCGAGAACAAAGAGACACCCTTTCCCGAGCACCAAACGCGAGAAGCGAGGGCGCCATCTTGGAGCCACACTCGGACTCTTGAGCTCGGACTTTCCGCTGGCAGGTTCGTTGGCGGACAAGCGGGAGGAAGGCAGAGAGTAACTTCGGATAGCAAGCAACGATGGGTGTGGGATTTGAGATTTTCCTCTCGACTGCCATCCTGTGAGAATCGTCCCCAGTTTCGTCCAAATTGGGAGCGGTACGGACGTTGGGTGCGGTGGAAGTGCAAAAGGCCCACGGGTGGGAAACTTTATTCGAGTCTTTGTCTTGGAATATCTGCAATGATTGGACGCGTATGCTTGAAGGGAGATGAGGTGGGCGCGGCCTCAGACCTCGCTGACAGATTGCGCATACCCGTGACTGTCCCAATTACGGTAGGGATGAATTCGCGAGTAGTGACCGCATCTTGACACCTCTCACAAAGCATTCCGGCTCGTTGTGTCTCTGGTTCAATTGCTTGCGTTGGTCTTCCCGTCCTGGCCTGGAAGAGCCGCTGGATGAACATTGACGAGATTTTGGAAGAGACCCGCCAGTAGTCCCGATACAGTATGGCCAAGCTCATCATCACCTTGAGTGTGTAATTAACGTGACATCGGGGACCTCAGCAGGCGAGCTTGCAAGCAAACGGCTTAGTGCGCTGGTTAGTGCTGCCGTGGGCCGCCAGCGCGAGTGAGGACAAAGAATCCCTAACTTGATGAAGGCATGTTTACGTCTGTGGCGGCGTGAGCAAAACTATGTCGGGGAGCTGGGAGATAATGCTTTGGAAGTCGGGTAGAGTTCGTAACTTGGCGCGTAAGCAGGGTGCAGAGTGGCAGGGTGCAGGGTAGGAATCGCGACTCGAGTTGACGTACAACCGTAGTATGCCCGATTATCAGGCGAAAGAGAGTGCTAAGATGTGATATCAGGAGAGCTGATAGCCTATTGGGCACGGATTGTATCGAGTGATATCGGGTGGCATCGACCAATATGTGCCTGTATCGTCCGGTTTATCTTTTATTTTTACCTTTTGAAGACATGGCATGGAACTTCCCCGATTCTCCAGAGCAGCACCGCGACCGACCGCCTGGGACTTGATGCGTCCTCGTTGGCTTGCTGCAGTACAGGCACTTTTTGCCGTAATCCGATGTTTACAGTTTGAGCCCCTCTCGTAGCAGGGCATGCCGAAGTCTAAGGAGGAGAAGCATTCTGGTTCCCCTCCTCTCGAGGCTTAGCCCCCGCCCCTCCTTCGCTCGTCGAACCCCCCAAAATGCCGTCCCAAGTGGCAGGACGAGCTATTGAGGCGCCATGTTACACTCTTTGGCGTTGTCTTTGTGCAACTTTGGTACGCACGAAGGCCAAGAGGAGGAAAAGAAAGGATTGCATCAGGTGTGTAACCCAGACCCAGGTTCCTGGAGCAGCGAAGGGAGCGGCGTCGAGGGCGAGACAGAACCGACAACGTGGTGTCCCGGTCGACGGATGATGTTCACAAGGATCTGCACAATCCCGGTTGGTCGAGACGGCCACGGCCCACAATAGCCCACCCGGGGATATGCAGCCAAATCCCCTTTTTTTGACGACATCATACGTGTTTTGCGAATTGATTGATTCTTGCGTCGAACCAGGCGCACCTTGCGACAGACTCAATCTCTTTCAACGCTCGGTTTTTCTTTCTTGTCGAAACCCCTCTCGTGTTCTGGCCCGGCGTAATATAATTGAAATGACTGCGCGTACCGGGCAGTCCCCTGTTGTTCAGGCACGCAAAGCTGGAAGGAGGCCAAGGTTATAGCACCAGTAGGTTGGTTGACGTGCCGTTTGGTAATGCTCTGTTCGCGACTACCGCGTGCTGGCATATCAGAGACCAATTAACGCGACATGTAACGCGACAGCCATGCCGATAGCAAGCCCAATTGCTGAAGTCGACTCCCCAATTCCTGTCCGCAACCTGCTAAGGATACGGCTGGTTCAGGAGGTCTCGGCCTTCTCTCGAGGAAACGTGGGCTAGTCGCAGTCCCCCCAGGTTTCACGAGCCACAGGACAAACAGCTGTCCAACGGCGGAGAAATATCATGGCTCAATGTTTTAGCCATATGGCGACTAAGGCCATTTCCAACGCAAACATGTTTCCGCTTCATTGCATTTGCTGACCGATACGCAGACGCCCGCGATTGAAAGCTAGGCCACGATAGCGCCCTGCCCACTTGTCGACAGGAACTGAAAGACGCCGGCTGATCGGAGAAATTCGTAGTTGGCGTTGCCTCAACCCTGTCGAACCAGGCGGGCCAGAACTTGCTTGGCCTTTGCGCGCGTGATTTTCCGACGGCGTCAACACCGTCATCGGGAGCGAAGAAAAGGGGGTCAATTAGAAGGCCACGAAGTGGTGATGCCGTGGTCACCAGGAGCCGCTAGTGCCTTGACGGGGTTAGGGTTCTCTCATGCGCTGGCGTCTCCATGGCATCGTCAGTTCGGCTCACGACCTGACCGATGCATCTTTAGCGTAGGCTGGTGATTAGTTGCACCAGAGGTGCTTCTCTTGCTAACGGAAGCACTTGGTTGCAACTGCAACCCTGCCCTAAGAATGATCCGCCGCTATTCCTCGTTGGAGACGCTACAGACAAAGGAGCCGGCTATGTCGAGAGGCTTCGCATCGAGCTTGGCCATGTGGGACGGCCTACCCATGGTTGACGGGAGCTTTCAATGGATACACATCTAGGTACGGGAGCGACAGCTAGAACGGCCGGATGTCACCTCAGTGACTTTTCTGATCTCGCCGCATCGTCGGATGGGTGTAGTTGGTCAGCCCATGGAGCAGCGACTAGCTCCCATGGCCGCGCGCAGGCCATGAGACTGCTCCGTACCAATCTCTTCTGATATCTGGTAGGCGCTTTCCTGTTCGAGGCAAAGTCTGTTCTGCAGAGCTCTTAGTCGTGCGGACTTTGGTCCCAACGGCGGTGAAGACAAAGACTGTATGCGACGCAAGGCAGTTGGAAACAGGGATGAAGCTGAGGCTTTCATCAGCACGGACAATGTTCGCTGGTTAGTTTGAGTCCCTGTTGGGACGAATGACTCTCCTGAGTAGCTTCAAAAACATCTAAGCAGTTTCACTGGATGCAAACATGATGCTCGTATGTGATTGTGACTGCGTCTCGATCGTGCTTGGATGCCAACCACTCAGGGGTAGGTCCAAGATGGATGGTGCTTGCGTCGCCCTTCGGGGGATGATCATTGTGCAGACGCACACATCCATGACATGAGACTTGACCGCAGCATAGAGGAGAGAAGAAAATGCGACTGAAAAGGGGGAGTGCTGTGGGGATGGAACCTTCATCCGATATGAATCCTGCCGACAGTGTCGCAGTTCTTTGCACCACGACGCCGTACGCGCGGTTTGGCATAGAACAGACTTGTTCGAGCTTTGTGCACAGGCATGATCGATGCCATAATAAGCAGATACTCCGGGGTTGGTGGCCTCGCGCAAGAACTATGATTTGCGTTGCCTTGCATGGTGATCGTAGGCCGCGATGAGCAGTCGCGACAGCAGCCACGGGAAGCGGGGAGACGAAGAGACGGGCAGAACCTTGCCAGGAGTCTGCAATTGCCAACCACTGCACTCGAGATGAAGATACTCCTGCATGCTTAATGAGCAAGTTTCAATGTGCAAGCCCCTCACCATGAAAACTTCTTCCCTCCAGGTGTCTCGGGCTATGATGGCTGGACCATGATGCAAACTCGCGAGCGTCGCTGCCAATTGATAACCACCGTTGAAGACATCTCAGCGGTAGCCGCAAGCCAAGTGCCTCACACATAGCGAGACAAAAGGCCGAACCTGTACCTAGATCCATTGTCCTTAAGGTAGGTGACAAGCAGCCTTGGGGCCAATAGCCTTGTGAGCTCAGATGTGATTGACCAGCCCGTCAGCTTAGATAAGTGGCTCTGCAGGCGTTGGATTTCTAGAGTAGTACGAATAATAAGGCTAAGGCTGACATTCTCTGGGATGATAAGTCGCCCGCAGGAGGAGTTTGTCATGTGCATCAACTCGAGTCGCTCGATGATTGATGACGCTGATTGGATGAAGTCAGTTTGCCGCTACCCGATCGCGTTCGGTCTGCCAACCATCCTCTGGACGAAGACTGGCCGTCATGAACCGAAATGTTGCGGGTAATCGTCCACCTGTTGCTGGACTTGGCGGCAGCAGAAATCGATGCTCGATCACACATGACAATCATTGTGCTTTTTGGGGCTTTCAACCGAGCTGCAAGTTTCTTCAGAGATCAACATTGCCCACCGCTCGGCCTCTCGCGCTCAAGGGTGGATGTGTGGAGCGCCGAGGTCGATCAATGACAAGCAAGCAAGGCGATCGACAGGGCAAAATATCCCTGGAAATACGGAAGCGCATGCGCTCCTCCAAATCATCGATGAACAGACACGAGTCATTTTCTCTTGATTTTCAACCTACAACACCTCACCGGAGGCGTTGAGAGGATTGCGCGGTTGCAGCGATTTGCGTTGCAACAGTGGCGAAGCGAATGGTCCATATGGTCTACTGGATGAGCTTCAACTGTCGTTGACTCAAGCCTTTCGAAGAAGCAATTGAGGCTGTTTCTGTGAAGCCCTAGAAGTCTTCTGCTCAAGTCTCCTGCAGACCGAATGATCGCCAGATAGGGTCTACCATCGCGGCGGATCATCAAGCTAGTCGGCTTTCGTCAGCTTCCCAGCTGTCGGGAGTCCTAGGTGGTGTTCTTTCTTTGCCGCACGCATCGTTTGGCAGTCAGAGCGCCTAGTCCTGTACTCTGTAGTTTGCAATCGTTCTTGCGTACACTTTGCACACCGCGCTAGCAGCGAAGCGAAAGGGCTATGCAGGGAATAGTGAGTTTGTGGGGGTGCGGTTGTTAGTGGCCCGCTTGCCCAGAGTCGACCGGATAGCGGAAAGGAGTTGGCTCCTCTCTTGGAGTTTGCGCGATGATACCTAGGAATGCAGTGTGAATGTGAAGGTTGTGTCCGTACGTACTGCGTAGGACGGGGCGGATGATCCAAAAGCGGGTAGCCGAGGGTTAGAAAGACCGCCTTACCTGAGCCACTATCGATGACCTTCTGGGGGTTCGAGGGGTCAGACCGTCAGAGGAGAGGGGTTGTATGGTATCGCGATGGCCCTGTCTGTATCCCATCATGCGGGAGATCAGGCTGTATGCGACATAGCAGGTTGATGGAGGGCACAGCTGAGCGGTGGGCCCCAGGCAGAGGACGATCTTCATGAGCCGGCGTCAGCAGCAAAATTGGCCCACGCCGCTGTATTCGTAGCTGGGGGACATGGGAAATCGACTTTCCCACTCCCGCCGCTCAACTTTGCTCTTTGCCTCCTCGTACCTCCACTTGGGTACTCCGCTGCCGTGGCTCTCGGAGTGTGGCATCTCCGATATTGGCCGTCCGTCGTTGCCGACCCGGATCAATCAGCGAAGCAATCGTGATAGGTGCACCGGCTTTGCAGCGCGCGCTGCAGCCTGGAGCATGCAGCTAGCCAGGCCTCATGGCGGTCCAGTTGTAAGTCATCTCTTGCAGGTACGAACGCCATTGTTATTTTTCTGTGTCGTCTTGCTCACCGCCAACTGTTGTCATCCACAGAAGGAAGATCCGAGAACGATGTTGAACAGTCCATCGCCCGCTGCAATTCCGTACGGATACCGCGTACGCGTTTCTGCTTGGCTTGGGTGCAGGTGCCGCTTTTCGCGGTCGTCTGTTGCCGCAGTGGATGTGCGCAACCTCTAGCCAACTGGCGATGAGTGAAAATAAGCCGCTTTCCGTGGCTCCTCGCCCATGTCCGTTACATAAGGGCATGCACCTCTGTCCCATTTCAATTACAGTGCGCAGCCCAACAATGTGAACACTGTCTGCCGCTCCGACTGCATCAGCTCACGCTAGCGGGAGCAGGGGTATCGTTGCTCTTGTCCGTTGGGGGCTTAAAATTGGCCGTACTTTGCTTGACACTTGCTGGGCTCGCCAGACCCCCCTGAAGGATGCTTGTTCATCGAGGACCACAGCAGCAGGACTGACCGCCTGATGGCCTCATGACTTCATCCACCAGGGGTACCATATGCCATAGTTGCATAATGTCCCTGATGGGTCGGGCTTGCCTTGTCTTGTAAAATTCCCAGAGACATGTGAGACGCGTCGGCTAGAGCATCTTACCAGCGGGGGATCACTTGTTGACGGTCGAATACCTCGATAAAGATGTCTTTCCGGTTTGGTTCCTGGAGCTTGGCAAATGATTCCATGGGCATTAGCGGCGCCTGAAGCATCCCCTTCGTCTTAGCCGCACATACGCCTCGAGGTATTGGGAATAGTCAGGAACATATGTCTCAGACAAGCCTTGAAACTTGCTTTCTAGCCTTCCCGAAAGTGGTTG
Organism: Colletotrichum sp. SAR 10_77; assembly: GCA_025330015.1. Taxonomy (NCBI): domain Eukaryota; kingdom Fungi; phylum Ascomycota; class Sordariomycetes; order Glomerellales; family Glomerellaceae; genus Colletotrichum; species Colletotrichum sp. SAR 10_77. The sequence goes on from JAKMWV010000092.1 coordinate 142,441, forward strand.
TCGGCACCTGCTCATTACGGCGGCGATCCTCAAGATGATTCAGTTGCGCAGCCTAAAGGAATGTCTTTGTTGAAGGAGCAGCAAGATGCCATGCTGTTGGACAAGTCAGTGCAAATGCTCTGTCCTGCTTTGCCGTGAAGAAGCGGTTGAACGACACGCGACTTGATGCTGAAAGCCAAACACGGCGACGGCCATGGCTAGAAAACGAGAGTCTGAAATCAAGGTCGTAATCGGTCGAATAGCGTTGTCGTGCCTTCCTTAGAAGGCCCGGCCTGGAACCAGCGAGAAACCTGGTGTGAGAGGAAAACGTGACCTGTGCGGATGATGGTGCGTCCTGCAAGATTGGTTCCAGCCTCACGAAAAACTCAAAATCCCACCCTTTCCCTTGGGCATCAAATGACAAGAGGCGAGAGACCTCCCGAAATGCAGAGAGCAGCCGAAAGTGACCCCGGTTTTCATCTTATGGTGGGCCCAGAAGATGTGCAAAAATCCTTGCTACCGAAGAAGTCTTGCGATATTGGCTGGGAAGTCCTGCGACGAAGAATTAGAAGAGGGACAGCCATGTCGCGAAAGTGAGGGGCACGGCGACGCGGCAGGGTACGGCAGACGCGAGAGCAGCTGAGGAAAGGTGAAGCATTGATAACATATTAAAGGTTAAAGGGTGTACTTGTAGACAGATGTCAGATGGTTGACATTGACAGTCCAGTGTGCGATGGCAAGTGATTGAAAGAGCAGGGAAGCATAAAATCTTACCCTGCGGCTGCGAAACCAAGAGCGAGCATGAACCTGTCTGATAGACACCAAGCAACTCCAACTTCCGCTGCAACGAACTCCGCATGGCAGGCCGTGGTAGCGTCTGCCCTGAGCCGGCTGTTTTTGATGAGTGTTGTGGTCGATTCGCGAGATGCGTCGGTCCTTGTGCAACATTTGGACGATTCCAACAGACCGCCTCATTGACGATCCAAGTTCCGATTCGGTCTGTATCTTCCTCGGCCACTTCGCCCAGCTGCCACGGCTGGCTTGACGGCTAGACGGTTCGCCGTGCTCATACGATTGTTGCACAGGGTCAAGCCACTGTCCTTGGTGCGTGGATTGGACCGTGGTCCGTTGCGCTGAACGGCATGGTCTGCACATCAGTGGATACTCCACGTGAGGCAGTATGGCCGGACTGCAGACATCGGGCGCACAAAGTTTTAGCCTGCACGTGGAATGTTGTGGTGAGGTAGCATTTCGAACTCGAAAAGGGACGTGCGAACAAAATCCTAGGCGATGTGAGGAGGGGTAGACAGGCCCCAGAGGACTTCGATAAAATGGTGTCTCGCGACCTGGTCTAGTCTGGTCAGGTCAGGTCAAGCCTGAGCCTGTCAGTGACAGCGCTCGGTCATCCACTGGGCCGGAGAGGAGGGCCACGACTGCATTTTTCAGCGCTGGTCTGGCCGGTACTTTGTGCTGGGCGGTGCGTAGAGTACGAGCCAGCATGTCACGGCCAAGACACGCAGCAGGGGTGTCGACTGGTAGGCCGCCGGCGACGGAGGCGACGACATGGCGAGTGACAAAAGGGCGGCAATGAAGGTGGCCAACCAGCACTCAATGGCATGGATAGTACCCGTAGGCAAAGGGCAGAAAGGCTGCCGTCGTCGCTGCTCAACTGCTGCAGGCTTCAGGCAATGGAATCATCGCATGGGTAATGCGGTCAGAAACTTTGGGTCTGATGACCGTGTCTTGCTTGTCGTTCCGAGGTATCCGCGCAATCTCAATCCTTCCTCGTGTTCCTCGTTCCCTGGGATTCGTGGCCTAATGCGGTCCTATCCTGTCAAAATTTCGTGTGTTGCCGCCGCCATTCGTATCGGTGTGCAATGTACACGGGCAACAAGAGGGAGTCACAATATTTGCCAATGCTGGGCCGCTCGGCCAATGACGGCAATGCAGTGCCGCATTCGGAGCGACAACTCATTTTTTTGAATTCATGGATGGGTGACCGATGCAAGAAGATGAAATCGGCGGAATTTGGAGGGACATGAGGTTCATGGCCGGCTGCAGCAGGTCGTTGGGAGTGTGCATTGGCCGAAAGTTGCTTCGCCCTAGTCGATGGCGGCACCACCAACTGAGGGAGGATTAATGGGAATGACATGAACATGGGACGACGTGAGGGTGATGTGATACCAGTGACCGTTGAAATGGTGACGGCTGGAAGCGGGAAGCAAGATTGGCGGGGGCCTGCTGCTCATTGACAATCACTTGTCGTTTGTGGTGTGCTCGCACGGGTGCCCGTAAAGGTGCGTGTGTACTAGTACAAGACATTTCGTTTGGCCAGTCGTTGGTTTTGCAGTGTTGCAGGTGGCTGAAGCCGACCAGGCGAGTCGTTACCGACAGCAGCGCGGGTTTGCAGGTCGGTGTGGCACGTCTTCGTCAAGTACGGAGCAGCCTGTAGCATGACGGTGTTGAGCTTGATGTTCGTGTGTTGTCGGAATGCTAGCCGCCGGCCATGCCAAGGCATGCTTCTCGTGGATTCTCTGCCCCCAAATCCTTCAGCATGAGTGACTGAACGGACTAGCGTCCTTGTCATTCAGGGTTTGATGTGTGGTGGAGCGACTGCCCAAGGTGTTGGGTATGGAGGGCTGTCGTTGGAACAAACAATTGGCGATGGCGGCGCTACTCGTCTCAAGGATGGACCGGCGGTAGATGAACAGCCAGCCAGCCAGGCATGTAGGTGCGAGGTCAAGTCGGGATAAGGTGTTCGCCCGTTTGCACGGCACTGCTCTTCTGTGTGTGCGTGTGTTGGTTTGGGTTCCTCGGAGGCGGCCAACTGAAAGACAAGACCAGACACTGTGCCCCTCCGGGGCATTAACGCTTGTTTAGTCGATTCCCAGCGGCTTGGGTCGCTTGAGATCTGTCGACGCCCTAACCTTCGCGACAGATCACTCTAGCAGCGGGCTGCGTTTCTTGGTGAACCCCCAAACCAGGGTGTCGGGACTTGCTTAGTTTGTTCGAGAATAGCCGTAGATTGGTCCTGAACTATTCGGATAGCCCTAAGGCACGTTGGAGGCGGTTCCTGGCATTGGCTTTGGCTCATATGCAGCACCTCGTGCTGAGGCCTGAACCAGGCTAGAAAGCCGTCGTTGTCGGTACTCGGACGACGGACCACACTGCTTCGACGAGGCTGTCGCCTGTAGACTGTAAGGGGTGTCGGAAGGTGGGAGCAGTAGGAGAGGAGCAGCGGCGGCGGCGGCCGCCATCTGGGCATCAGCGTGCCCGTTCGCCGTGGATTGCGGGCCGTGGAGCGTAAATGTGACGCATGCAAATGCTTGCAGGGCTCCGGGGGAATCGCATCGTAAGCTGTCGGACACCGACCGACTCGGCCGTGAACTTGAGCGGTGAGAACAGGGTACAGTCCCATCAAGCAGGGAGCAGTCCAACACGGCCGACACATTTGCAATATCAGTCAGACTCGGCTCGACACGGCTCGACAGGCCACATTGACACGCATGCGGGCTGCGCGATGGCAGGTGGCGGATTGAGGCTCCATGTTCTAATGTGGCAACCAGTGCGGGATTGAACAGAGGAGAGAAAAAAAAATTGCAGTCATCGAGGCGGAATTTCACCGAGGTCCTGCCATTTGAACGCCGAGAGAGAAAAGACATGCTTCCCATCGGCATCGACAGTCCAGCATAGCAGGCGGAAGCGGCCGTACAAGTCCGCATCGTGCTCCGTGCTTGCACCTTCTCCGACAATGTCCAGCTGAGGAAAGGACACCGCGCCGCAGCCCACCTAAGGGAGGATGAAAGGTACTCCGTACGCCACTGCCTGCCTCTGCAGTACTTGTACTCAGGTAGTGGTACAGACGCATTGCGAAGCAAAGGGCGCGGACGACATCGTTGGACGGCGGCCTGGCCATGTACCGGGACTTTTGCCCCGGTGCTGCCGCAGGTACTTTCGAACCAGAGCACGAAGTACAGTACTTCGCTCTCGATACAATCCCCCAAGGTTGGTTGCTCTCAGCGGCCCTTTCCGGCGGTCGTGCCACTGCCTTGTCTTCGCTTCGTCCACCTTCACCGTCACCGTCAACGTCGCTATCGCGTCGCCGTCGCCGACGGCCGCCGATTCCAATGTCATTTACCAGGCAAGGTGTTCGATCGTCCCTCATCACTCTCGGACACTCCCTCCCTGTTTGCCTCGGCTCTCGAGCGCAATCCAAATTTTCGCGGGACCCAGTGCGCGCACGCTTCTGATATGACTGAGCGAGAGAGCCCGCCTTTGAATACCCGTGTCGATTCGCAACTCCGCATGCATCTGCACTGCGGAACCCAACCTTCTGTTCTCAGTGCCCGCAGCCCACCCTCGCAGGGCAAATTAGCCTGAGGGGAGCAGCCATCGTCGGGCAGGGTTGCAGGCTGTCACAATTAAGCGAGGGGTAGGCAAAAGAAAGAACACCTCCCCTCCTCCCCCCTGGCCATCGCAGCGCTCCAGCCCTCTGGAATTTCTCTGAAGCACCAGTGAATAGCAAATTGGGCTTGGGAAACATGGTTGCGACACATACAAACAGAGACACTTCCAAGAGAAGTGCTATTCCTTAGCGTATCCGGGCGGCACAGCATTGGAAGCACCTGAGCCAGCACGCCGGTAGGAGAAGGGGACGTTGGTAACGCAGGGCAGAGCTGGGCGCTGGAGCATCTTCCTAGCTTCGACCTCGACTTAAGTTGCAAGGAACCCAGGTGAAGCTGCCTAGAACTCTGGGCCCTACCCCTACCATTCTCACCATCACCTTGGGCCACCCTGAGCCACACCTTCGACCTTCGGGTTTGATCTTGGGTCCCCGGCCCCCGGCCCCCGGCCTCGCGTCTGGCTCGGTATTCCTAGTAAATCCGCCCCCGGCAGATCTCAGCTGCGACATGTCGACGTGGAGGTGTGGCCCGTCCGCCGTAGTCGAGGTGCCCGACGACAGGGAACAGGAGGAAATCCCATTTAAAAATCGAAGGAGCGGATGCCGCTACAGCCTCTTCCAGTTAGTCCCGCCCATTTCTCATCCCCGAGGCTATTTTCTGAATTCTGATGCTCTCCAGGAAACCCACCGTCAACCAAATTGGAGACAACAGGGTGTCAACTTCCTGGCATTCCGCCGTCAAGATTTCTACCTGTGGTTGGTACAGACAGTACAGCACAGATGCTCAGCGCCTTCGAATCCCGGTGTGCACCTATGTATCTTGTTGAGATACGGTTTCTTCCAGGTCGGTACGCCGCAGCAGCTCCCATCGAGATTCGAAGCGAGCACTCCACGGCTTTCGGCAGATCGATTGCAATTACGCGCTCGCAACTGCAGTCGTTCCCTACAAGATCGACACTCTAAGATCTCTGTAATCATTAGAGGCACGGTAACGTTCAGTCCTGTGCGAGGCAGGGTAAGGCAACTTGACCACCCCCTTGCCACTACTGCTGGACACGCAACTCTTCTCTTGATTGCGAGCTCAGGCAACGGCGGTCCTTCATATCTAGTTATTTGTGATGTCCCAGTAGCCTGTGCGTCAGAGAGAGCGGCGCGACGCGTCTCGACTTTGATAGTGGTGGTAAGCGGCAATGACAAACTCGAGACAAGATAAGACGAGCCGGCGTCAGTGTCCCTGTCTGCGCTCGCGCCCGCCCCTAGCTCGAGTATTCGTTTGACAAGTCGAACTTGCGGGGGAAACGCTAAGGTAGGCCCCGAACCTCTTGTGGGTGACAGGGACAAGCACAACATCAGACACTGTCAGGAGACACGTGCAGAGACATCTTGGTTCCCTACACTTTCAGGGGAAAAGCAGCCTTCGACAAGACGCAAGTCGCGTAGGAGTCCCCAACGATGGGTGGTCTGCTCAGGTCTATCCTTACCCATCCTCATCTTCATCTCGGAGATGTGACAGCGCAATATGTGCTCTCAGAAAGGGAGGGGTCGCAGTATGGGTATTCGTAGGTAAGTCTGCACCTAGGACTGTTGGCGATGAACGGCCAGCTTCTGTTCTCTTCCTGTGGCCTCCCGGTTGTCTTGACATCGAACACTCCGCCACACGGGCGTTGAACCATCCGATAATTGTCGAGGGGGACGGAGGGCTTTCGTCCCATGAGTGGCTATTCTTGTCTTGACTCCGTCTGTCGTCGCAGCTCAGGAAACGAATGTTTTAGGTCCACCTAGAGACAGAACAGAACAAGTGTATGTGGTTAGGGAACCGGCGAACCCCTAAACATCGTAGTGGCAGGGCGATCTCAAGGTCAGAGAGTTTAGACCACCGTTTGATCCCAAGCCCTGGGCGAGTACGCCAAATTAACTTTCGAGACGCCAGCAAGATCCCCAAAGGCTTGATAAACGCCCCTGCGTCGAGTCGTAGTAGGGCATCTCGTGTTTTGCGTGGTCCTCGTATCGCAATCGGCGGCACCGCTTCAGTTGTCTGGTAGATGTCGTCTCGAAGGCGATGACAAGCCCCCAAGTATGATGCCATAGCATTCGTACAAAGCAGACAAGGAGACACGGGTCGGAGTGTCTGCCGCGGTCCAAATGACATGGACAAAAGGTCAAAGCCCACAGCACAAAACACAGACCATAGCCCACTGGAATCCACTCGTTGTATCGCGTCGTACAATCTCTGTCGCGGGCGGAGAATATTTTGGTAGCAGAGCCCCGTTCGTCACGCCCGTCGGGGCTAGTGTTGTGCTCAACGCGCGGGCTCAGAAGTCCCCGAGGAGCCTATGCTCTTTTGGTCCACTGGGATCGACTCCAGCGCAAGCATTCCTTCGACTCCGCCCGAGTCAGGGTCCCACACTCGGGGAGTCTAGATCGCGGGCACCACACGGCAAGTCCCTCTTTGCTGTGTTACCCCCCTTGGCCGGCACCATGGGAAGAGGCGGGATTTGCTTCTTTGTTTCTTGTCTCTTGACGTTGTTGTGGCTGTCGTCGGAAGAGGACTCGGGATCGACGGGGGTTTCGAGACACGGGGCAGTGCTTTTGGATGGGCAGGTACCGTAATCCGGAAGTGCCAATGGCAATTGGCATTCCTTGACTGCCGCGCCGAGACGGTCCCGATGTTCGCGTTGACTGTTCCGACTGAATGATGGTGATCACTGACAGCTGCACGACGGTATTTGGGACTTGCAGAAGGCGAGGAACTAGTCGGCTTGCTGGCCTAGGGAAGAGTTGTAAGTAGTCAGCAGCATGCACGTACGAATAAGGTACACCCCACGCGCGCAAGACAGGCCTCACCTGCAACCTAGGACCTAGTTTCCCTAGCCTTGGGGCTCTGAGGCTTGTCGTTGTCGGCCTTGCAGACAGACAGGTTGGGCGTGCAAGTGGTGATTGGTGGTGATAGTGCGTCGATGCTTGAAGTTTGGGGGCTTGAAGCTGCTACGCAGTACTCCTGGTCCTGCAACTGCAACTGCCAATGCAATGGCAACCGAGCATCTCGACGATCGACATGGGCTTCTGCTCTCAGTGGCCAGTGACGGATGGAAGAATCGGCACATCAAACCCCCCTCCCAAGACTCGAAGCCAAGACGAGGCAAGGTGCAGGGGATCATCAGTCTTCACCTTGCATTGCTGGAGCTGGTTCGCCGATGCAATGAGAAAAAAGAGAGTGGGTCGGCGACAGGCATCCCACCTCATCATTCAACAGGCTAGCGCCAAAAAAGACGCAGATCTCTGTTCTCTGGGGCCTGGGCTCTACCGCCCCACTTTCACATCCCAGCAACACCCACGACTGGATGGAGACACTCAAGGGAAAGAACAAGGGCCCATTTCGTACCTCCTTGGTCGAGCGCCTTCCATTCGAGGGGAGAGAGAGAGAGAGAGAGAGAGAGAGAGACCGAGGGGCAGACTCAGAGAGACAGGATGAAGGCAGCTGCCTTCCACCACCACTTCACTGACACCTGCTGATGGGTATCCCAACGAACACGCACAGTGCCGCATTATTCGTAGTGTGGTTCTGCGCGCATCTCCATCTCTCTCTCCATCCTGGGTAGGTACGTGGTACTTTGCAGGCAGGTGCGGTGCCCGCCCGGCCAGAGCACGACCCAACCAATACACACCGGATCCGACATTCACACTTGCCTTGCTGTGCCCAGGGGGGTTCCAGCAGCAGTGCTCCGCTCCAATTGAGCGCTCCAGTGCTTCCATTGCCAATTCTTCTCTGTTTCTTCCATGAGACGTGACCACCCATGAGATGCATCAAAGTGGGTTGAATCTCACATCACATCTCGCTGCTCGCCGGACTCAGCTCATACGGTCGCAGTGCAGTCCCACACCGCCCACCAGACCATTGGCAATCAACCATGGCTATTCCTTTCCCTTGCGTTCAGCAGGATTGGCAACAACGTCCTCAGGCCTGCCTACCGCTGGGCCGGCTGGTGGTTTGGGGTGCTGTTCCACGAGGAGCGGCAACTCCCATGGAAACCCAAAGTCAGGGAACCCTATACCAACAGCACGTATTTGCGCCCTCCGCCGTCCCGTTGTACCGCCGTACCGCCAGACTTCCAGACTTCTCTATCTGCACGGCGTAAGGTACCACCACAATGTCACCAAATGTCGACAGAGAGGGGCCAGAGGGAAGGCGGGAAGGGCACAAAAAAAAACACAGGAATCCACTTGCGGTGCGCTTTCCCTCAGCTCCGCGGCCGCGGTTATCTGGCCCTGGACCTTGTCTGCGCTTGCTTGTCCTAACCTCCAGGCTCCGGCCCTCAGCTCTGGGCTCCAACATCTCCGGCCTTCCAGCTCCCAACCCTCTCCCGTTCTCTTCTCCCTCCTCGCTCGGTACCGAGGCACACGCTACCCTCCGTTTCCCTGAGCCCACGCTCCCGTTCCGCGGCGCGGCCAACCATCTCCTATTTGGGGTCTAACTCCTTTTCTCGCAACGAGCCCTACCTTGCATTGCAGCGAGGATGGCCTTACCCGTCCATCTCATTCTCCAGACTCCAGGTTTCCTATGCAAGACGCTGCGGCGGCCGTGTGCTGGTCCCTTACCTCGCTTCCTTGGCGCTACGCATAATTGACCCCTCCCAGAACTTCGGTAGACATTCGGTGTACGGGGTACATGCCAAAGTCTCGACACCATGACGGTCCGCTTCACTCACCTCCGCATGTACGTACAACCTGCCATGCGGCCTGCGCCTCGTACAACCAGCAAGAAGACAGAGACGTAGTCTCTTAAAAGCAAGGCCAAGACCTCGACCAAGACCTGGAGTTCGCCGTCTTTAGGGAATGACACGCATTCGGAGGTGCAGCGACACTGCCAACAGACCCAGCATTAGGTCGTGCAGCATCCAGTTCGGCATGTCGTCGTGTCTGGCTATCTGAACCGCGGGCACATGTCTTGGGTGTGTGTGCGAATGTCGTGTCGGCCACTCAGAAGGCTTGCCACGTCCTCCATCCGTCACCCACACCCCTCGCCGCCACAATTTGGTGATTCCCACCGCTGGGGACCTCGACCGTAGAAATCCCAAAGGTTGTGCCGCAGGGGGCAGGGGTCTGTCCCTGGGGCAGCTTATGTTGCTGTTCTGCCGCGATTGCTCATCTTTCGCATTGGACTGCACTGGTCGACGGCCCGCTGCGCGGCTTTTGCTCGCTCACCTGCACCTCCTTGCCATCATATTTGTGCCAAAATAACGAGAGCCAGGATCAGCCCCGATCCGCCATCTATCCTCGGCATCCATGGACAATTCATCACCAATCTTTTCCTCTCCTCTCTTTGCCTGGTTACCGTCTCAAGGAGAGGGGCAGAGGAACAAAGTGGAGGGGCGGTCTCAACCATCATTCCTCGATTGAGAATGGGAAATCCAAATACCACAAATCCACACTGGCCGCCCAGTTACGTACAGCCATCGATCTAATCCACACCATGGTGATATCCTGGAAACATCATCGATCACTTATAATCCACCAGGTACGGGACTTTTACCAAAGGTGTTGCACCCACGGATAATCTGCCTCTTCTTTGTTTCGTCATGTCACCAACCCACGAGTCAAGACGGCGGATCCGGAATCGGGCGGTTCCTACAGCTCTACGGGATTCTGATCTTCAGCTCCAAAGGCGGAGGTGAGGGAGGGATGCGAAAAAGAAGCTTTTATTTTTTCTTGTGCTTCCAGCAGGTGTGGATTTCTCGCAATTCCCGTGCCGTCGGCGTTGGCCGCCGTCGGACAGCGGGAATAACGGGGCCTGCCACCGCCGCGTACAATTCCTTCTTCACCTATTGTCATCGACTTGATGACTCGACCTGACTTGAAGATTTCCAAGAACATGCCATTGGACAAAGGTCGTCAGAGTCAAGTCAGACAAGTTGAGTACAGCCCACCCCTTTGCTCGGCCACGCCCCTTGCCGTGCGGCCTTTGGAGACTCGACAATTGTAGGTGAGTAATGATATCACTACGGCAGTTGCAGTCGATAAGCATTACCAGCGGCAGGACGCAGAGCATAGCAAATCTCCCAGTATCTACGAGCATCCTGGGAGGTCAGGTGTAAGAGATATGCAATATGTAATATTCAAGTGGAAAAACAAAACAAATTGGGCAGAATTCAAAGACAAGACAGAATCTGCTCCGACTTCTAAGGCCCCAAGTCCCCATCGGGAAAAATAAATCTGACACGCGACGCGGCAACCAATTTCTTCGCTTTGTCAGGAAATGACCAAGAAAGAGAAGGTATTCCTTGGAAGTGGCTTTGGGCTCTTGTGGTCATTTTATTGATTCATCCGTTGAACCAGGCCATTCCATTTCATTTCACTCGCAGCTGTGGTAGATATCCAGCTCGGACACGATGAGAAAGCCATGACCGAAAAAGACGAGTAGTACCTCATGGCTTTTTCAACAATCGTTCAAAGGGCATTCTTGGGTGGTTTGATACCTTGGCTTTTCATGTTGGATGGCGTGGTTGAGGCACCAGCCACTGGGGATTCCATTCGGTCTAGCGCCGGCATCGACGCCCGCCAAGCATGGACACCTCGCGGTTCCATGGACCATAGGAGTAACACATCATCGTCACCATTATCATCGCAGGCTCCGTGGCGTAGCGGCGTCAACAGCCCGCGATTGCCATACAGTGCACAGAGCCGGACGGCTCAAAGGGAAGGAAGCACCAGCTGCCGCCTGCCACCTGCCTGCCACCTCTAGCAGAATATGGGTGATGCCCCTGCCGCGCTGATTGCTGGCTGCCGCAGGAAGTCGGTACGTATTTCCGATTGGCATGGAAGGAACTCCCTCCACGCCAAGGAAAAGTTGGTACCTGAGGAGGTACTTTTTTTTTTTTTTTTTTTTTTTTTTTTTTTTTTTGTCGGGCCAACCCGGCCACAAACAAAGCCCCCACCCCCCGGGGGGGGGGGGGGGGGGGGGGGGGGGGGGGGGGGGGGGGGGGGGGGGG